>AWUE01012278.1:0-83274 GCA_001974825.2 Corchorus olitorius
AAAATAGTTATAAGGATATTAGATTTATACCTTAAATAAAAATAGAGTTTTTAGTTGACTAAAACTATAAAAGTATATTTAAAATTTCTAATACATCTAAGGGTTTTTTAATTAAAATAGTAAAATGGTAAAAATGATATATTTATAAGAATGTTAGATGTTTTTAATTATAGAGCAAGTTTTTATCAAGCAAAAAATTAATTATAAGTCAAATAAAATAATTGCACATTAGGGAAATAATAAATTTTAATCATAATACATTATTATATACTATCAAACAGTAAGATGTCAATCATAATAACTTTTTAAATTAAAATGGTAAAAATAAAATAATTATAAAATATTGAATTTAATTAAATGAAAATAGAGTTTTTAGTAGAATAAAACTGTATATTTTGAAAAAAAATAGTAAAATGGTAAAAATAAAGTAATTATAAAGATATTAAATTTAATTGAATACAAATAGAGTTTTTAGTAGAATAAAACTATAATAGTTAAGTAATGGCATTTAAGAAATATGTTTGAAAAATAAGGGTATAATGGTCGATTCAATTAGAAAAATAAGGATATAATAGTCTATTCAAAATTTTTACAAAACTCGTACTTTTATATATAGTATAGATTAAAAATTAAAATGAGTTTCGTTTCCTCTCAAAAACCCTCAAATCGGGAGGAAAGCAAAATGGGGTATTAGAAGGGAAATTGAGGGATTCTAGCATCCTTCCCTTTCCCTCCTAAAAATAAAAAATCTAATCCAAATAAGGGAAGGGATGCCATTTTCCTCCCATTTCCTTTCCTTTCCCTCCCCCCACTCCAATCCAAACATAGTGTAAGATTTTAAAAGCTAGCATTTCAAAATTCTTTCTTTTTAAAAATCTTTATTTTAAGAATTCCTCATCTAAACACACTCTAATTAATCTTGTCTTGTTTTCAATAGTGTTGATACCTAAATTTACAATTAAGGTAAACTTGTCCTCAAGAATGTTAGAACAAGATGTGTGGCTCAAATTTAATTTAAATACTAAAACTAGGTCAGATTTGATGCCATCCTTGTCATAATTAAATTAGGAAATTAATTTTATTTTCCTAATTTCCTATAATTGGGCCGAAATTAGCAATAATTATTGGAAAATAATAATTATTTTATAATTATTATTATTTCAATAGATGATGGTCAGAAAAGAATTAAAGTAATCTTATATGATTTTCAATTCTGACGGAGACTTAATTCTTATATGACGACCATCCTAATTTTGTGAAATACATAATGCCATGTCAAAATTGGACATATGACATGATATGTGGCGCAATATGGCCTAGCCCAAGCCGCCCATGCCTAAATTTGATCCCTATTGAATTAAATACAACTTTGTATTTTGTTCAATTAAGGACAAAAGGCGAAATTGATAAAATTGAATGGGCTAGAGAGGTGCGATTTCAACAAGGGTTTTACCATTGTGATCCTTGACTCTCATAGATCATTCTGGCAAAATTTCATCTCATTCCGACTTAAGATGAAAAACTTATGCACGTTTTTCAATTAAGGACAATTTAGGGTGTGAAACCAATTTCATCATGACAGAGAGCTCAATTTCGACCAAGATTTTTTCGGTCTTAATATGATAGCCGAACCCTACTGGTGAAATTTGGACTCAATCTGACTTCGTTTGCAACTTTTGCATTTCTTTCAATTAAGGACAAGAGGTTTTCTACCTCGGTTTAGTCAAATTTGAATCTAATTTCTGTTTTGACCAAATTAAGGGCCAAGAATGATCAATTTATGATCAATTTCGTGGCCTAAGGTTCTGGTCGAAATGAGAGGTCATTTTGGCTATTTTGACAGCAATTCAATATACAGTGCAGCACAATTAGGAGTTGAATCAGACCGGATTGCGTCAGATTGGAAGAAGATTTCGTCAAACTCATATTGGGAAGAGATATGGCCGGCTGTTTATACCTCAATTTAAAATTGAGGGTAAATTGGTCTTATCATAATTATAATCAAGATGTGTGGTTAGGATTTAATCAAAATTCCTAAAGAAATTAGGTTTCTGCACCACCCTGATTTAAATTGAATTAGGAAAGTTTTGTAAATTAATTGCAAGGGCTGAAATTAATTAATTACTAATTATTTTTGAATAATTATTATTAAATTCATAGTGCATGCCGCTGCTACCCAGTTGAGTGGCACACAGAATTAAATCAGAAGCAGTTTCCTTTAATATTGCTGCCTGATAAGGAGGCAAACAAATAAATAAGGAAAATTGCTTACCATCTGACCATGAGATAAAAAATACCTCATGGACATACATAGCAAGGCCCAAGTCGTCTCCCAGTCAGAGGAGAGGCCGCCCTCTGCCCTGCAGAGAGACATTTTTTCTCTTCTTGCAGGAAGGAGGCAGAGAGCTAAAGTTTGTCAGTAAGAGAAATATCTGTACACGTGAGAGAGGCATGAGATTATCAACCTCACATCTCCTCCATATAATCGACCTACCACAATGGAGAAAACGCCTAGCCTCCTTCCCACCCCGGGAGGTGAAATTGCAACTTGTATTTTGTTCAAATAAGGACAAAATAGTGAAATTGAAAAATTGGAGAGGCTAGAGGCTGCGATTTCTTCCAAGGAGCATGCCATGATGATCCTTGAGCTATGTAGATCATCATGGTAAAATTTCACTTCATTCTGACATCGGAGTAAAAACTTATGCCCGGTTTTCAATTAAGGACATTTTCGGGAGTGAAACCAAATTCACCATGATGAAGAGCTCGAATTAACTTGAGATTTTTTCCATGATCTTATGGAGATATTCTAAGCTTACTGGTGAAATTTTGGTTAAATCCGAGATCGTTTGCAACTTTTGCATTCTTTTCAATTAAGGACATATGGCTTTCTCACCCTGGTTTAAGCCATTTTCTTAATTAATTCTTATTTTCATGATTTAAAGAGCTAAATATGGCCAAGTATGGGTAATTTCGTGGCTTTGATAATTAAAGTTCAAATCATGATGTCAGTTGGCCACTACTTAGCCAAATTAGCTAAATTCAGCATAAAAGAAGCAACGAAAGCCTGCTGCACTGTGATAGGCAGAAGGAAGAATTGTCATCATCTACCCAGGAGGCAGATTTTCGTCCCCTATCCTAGCAGAGTGGCACCCTTATACATGTCTAGTCCCCTCCTCAGCAGTTGGGTGCAATCAGAAGAAGAAGGAAGCTTCACTGCACTTTCCTGAAAGCTGTCATCTGCATAGGAGGAAGATTTTGCCTTTCTCAGCAAGGCAATGGCATTAAATGCTCAAGCCCAAGCCGTCCCCTATATAAAGGGAGGCCATTCTCAGGTTTCAGCAGATTCCGCATCTCAGACATTTCTCCCGAGAAATCAAAAACCAGCTCCTGCAGCTACAAACTTGCTTCGCGCAAAAAACCAAGCTCCGTGCTTATTTTCTCTCTGGCTCTGCGCCATTTTCACCCTGTTCATCACGAGTTCTTCACTCGTTCTTCATATTTTCCTTGTTTAGATCTTGTCTCCGGACAAACAAACACTCTTTTAGTGTTTTTCTCTTGTTTCAATCTTGTCTCCGGACATACAAACACTGTACACGTGTTCTTCATTCAGAAATAACAGATCAGTTTGTTATTTTCTTTTCAATTTCAATTACAATCAAAGCAGATCTCCCAGATCTGATCCAAAAAAGAGGAAGGCCCAGTTTGAGAAGCAGTTCGTGTGGATCCAATGATTTAGATGCTCCGGTGTGACTTTGATCCAGTCCCGACAATCGTTCTGATCTTTTAATCTGCTGCTCCGCGCACCAGATCCAGTTTTTACAACCTCTTTGTCAATTTCAGCAAATTGACTGGCACGCCTTTACGCTGTCATAAAGAATTCTCCGCGAAAACTCTAACAAGAGATTTTTGGCGCAACACCGGCCTTGGGTGGTCATTTATGATGATCAAAATTGAAAGTCATTTTGGAAGTCTCTTAAAGATTTTCTGAATCGTCAGATTGGAGAAGCAATTAAAGCAAGACAGGTCAAATTGAAGCAAAGATTCAGTTAGCATACAAATTGGGACCGTCGGCCTTGGTAGCCAAGCCTAGGCCGCCCCCTATATAAAGGGCCTTCCCCCTTCAGTTTTGAACAGACTTCTACAGCCTCAAATTTGCTCCGCGCAAAAAACTAAACTCCGCGCTTATTTTCTCTTTGGCCCTGCGCCACTTTCTGCAGCAACCCTGCAAAATCTATCTTTTTTCAAGACGAGCCAGCCTCGTTTTCATTATGTTTATTTTTTAATCTCGTCTCAGGACGTTAAAGCAACTCTCAGTGAGTTTTTCTTTTCTCTTTCAATCTCGTCTCATGACGTTAAACATTTATTTTATCTTTTTCAAGCATGAATAACAACTAACTTGTTATTCCTTTTTATTTTAAAGCAAGAAATCTTTTCAAACGTTCATCTTTGGGAGTCAATTTGGGATCGATGATTTAAATGTTTCGGTGTGACTTTGATCCAGTTCCCGCAATTCACTCGTTCTGATTTACTTTTGTGCTACGCGCACCACCCAAAATGTCTTTACAAACTCTTTATCATTTTCAGCAAAATGACTGACACACCCCACGCTGCTATTAAGTTTTTCATAAAAACTTTATTCAAAGAGATTTTTGGCGCAACAAATAGTCAAATTCCATTTAAAACATCTAAATCACTCCAGTAACTCCCACAGACTTCATTCAAATACTTTTGCCCTACAATTACTATGAAAATTAGTGAGACGAAAATGATATATCTGCCGTTCTCATCCTTAAAAAGGAAATAATGGGCTTTCAGAATGAAATTGGGCAACACTTATTCCCTCACCAATAAAAATCCTCTTCGTGTCAACTTAATTGGTTGATTCGTACAAGTTGACTTTTAATGGAAAAGTTTAGGTAAATTTAACATTGCATTCATTTACCAAAAGCATAAGAGATTAGGTGCAGTTTCTCGTAGAATCTTAAAATTGTCGTTTACCAAAAAGAATCTTAAAATTGTTAAGGTTTTTGAAAATTAAGTTTTATCCAGAAGCTTGTTATGTTTTGCAGTTAAGTCCTAAACCTAATTCAGTAGGTAACTCCTGAACATATCATGAAATTACACATTTGTCAATAAACGGTCTGGCAAAAAAAATTATCGAAACAGTGAAATTTTTTATGAGCTTTTGACTCATTTTCCAATTTGATCATTGAAGTTTAATTTGTTCCAAATAGGTTAGTTAACTTTTATAGATATATCAAATGCAGTCACTTTAATATTTTTCATTATTTTCACTAACGGAAAAATAAGGTGACTAACTGATTCTATAACATATCATCTATGTTCTATCTTTTACTTCACTTTTTCAATTTTTCTTTATTCATCTTCTGTTTTACTCATTTTTTTCTTTATCAGTTCTCACTCATCTTTCCTTTTAATTATATCATTTCTAGTTTTTTTTCCCCTTGAAAACTCGAAGAGAAATTAAGAGAATATGAAAAATATGATGTGCAGGGTGAAACGTAGGTGATTTGGCCATTTTAATTTATATGGCATGTGACGTGTTGGCAACGCTATTTTTATTTATATGCTAGTTTTTTTTTTGGTCGAAATTTATATGCTAGTTAATTAGATAGATTATGTTAGAAAGACCATGTTTGGTATGTTTTTGAAACTTCAGGGATTTGGTTGAGACAAATTAAAGTTTAGTGATCTAATTGAGAAATATGTCAAAGTTTAGTGACCAATGGGGAAATTTATATTTTTTATTTTTTAAAATTTTTTTAGGGTATACTTACTCAAAAATCTCATTACAAACATCCAATGAGGATTCACAAAAACAAACAACTACCTTCACCAAGGTAACAAGCTAACGAAACCCAACAAAACCCACACATAGGGTACCACAAACCCATATGCAATTTACATGCATTAGGATTTAGGTTTCAGAAGCATTCACTTAAGTATTATTTTGTTTTTTTATTAATCGGTTTAAATGCCCTTTTCCCCCCTTACCTTTTAAAAATGGACAATATGCCCCCTTTCCTTTTTTTTTTGGTACATTTTGCACCCTTAATTTTCAAATTTGGGACAATTTACCCCAAATGGATGGAAATCTAATGGCTTCATTAGATTGCTGATGTGTTATTGCCACGTCAGCCTCATGTGGGACCCACACATGAAATGAAAAAATGAGATTTTTTTTTTAAAAAAAAACTTGAAATTCTTATGTGGCTAAGAAAAATAACCATACCCCCCCCCCCAATCTGCCAAGAATTCCTTCTGTATATGCATTTGAAATGAAAATATTGGAAAATTTATAATTTGACCCCTCCCAAATTACCAAGATTTCTTTCATATTTATGCTTTTCAAATGTAAAAAAAAAACTGGAAAATTTATAATTTGGCCCTCTAAAAATTTATAAATTGATCCTTTTCAAGAAATATTGTAATCTAAAATGGAAAATATTAATAGGTTTTGTATATTTTTTTTTAAATTTAATCAATAATTAAAATTTCTTTCTTCTTTTACCATTCAACATTTAATCTTTTTTAATGTAAAAATTATCATTTGTTGAATTTTTTTCTTTTTAACTCCTTAAAATAATTCATTTTCTTTTTAGCTTCTTAAAATAATTTATCTTTCATGAGTTATATATACACTCTAATGATAGTATATATTTATGTAGACAATGAAATGTTATCAAATTTCTTTATTTTACACTATAATCTTCATTATTTTACCCAACTATATTGGCCCCTCAAGAAAAATTTTCTAGTTCTGCCCTTGCATGAGACTGACGTGGCAATGTCACGTTAGCAATGTAACAGAACCGTTACTAATTTCCGTCCAATTTGGGACAAATTGTCCCAAATTTGAAAGCTAAATGAGCAAAATGTCCCAAAAAAAGTAAAGGAAGCAAACTGTTTTTTTTTAAAAAGATAAAGGGGCGAAAAGACATTTAAACTTTTATTAATCTAGAGATACTTTTATAACTTCGGCAAAAAAATAAAAAATAAAAAATAACAGACATACTTTCATAACCGCAATTATCTTTCTTAGAATATTTGGCATTTTTATTTTTTTGAAATCATTTTTTAATTTGAAATATTAAGTTGCTAGTTTGCTTAATTGCCAAGCCATAACAGTTCTAACGGTTCCATTTGGATAATTTCATTTTGGCCCTTTTTGTTACATTGAAAGTATCCGTATATATATGGTTTTGTTTATACCACAATTTACATTTTTGGTAAAATGGTAAATGCACATATTGGTACACAATGAAGGGCCAAGATTTGATCCTCTAAAGTCCTATGGATGGTTGGATTTAGTCCACCCTAGGCCAAATTCAACAAGGAAAGAGTTGAATATTGATTTAATTTCCTTAATTATTCCCAAATTACTTATGGAAATTATGGAATTAGGAAATTAAAGAAATTAAATGTGATTATACAGCAAGGCCGCCCCATTTTACTCCACAAATTGGGCTTGACCGGTCTATGCCATTAAAATCGGATTTGAGCCCTCCCGGGGTAAACTTTTTACAAGTTTTCAATTAAGGACAATGGGATTAGGGTTTCAAAATTGAGGTTGAAGATGAATGAATTTGGCAACATGTCTTTTATTAAAGTTGTTCCAAATATTATGAAGAACACTCTGTCCAAATTTTAGCTCATTCCGAGCTTGGAAGAAAACTTGCATTTTGTGCAATTAAGGACAGAATTCAATCCCGAGACATTTTTTGCATGGCGATTTCACCAATTGGCATAATAGCTTGGTTTTCATGCAATATTGATGCTATTTGGAGGAATTTAGCCATGTTTGTCCATTTTCATAACTTTTCACTTTTATTCAATTAAGGACAGTATGGCTAAATTAGCTCGGTTTAAGCTATTGCCTTAATCGATTTTTCATGATTTTTGTCATATGACCTTAGTGATATGATATTTAGCCTAATCACATGTCCAATTGATCAAGTCTAAAGTTTCGTGGCATTTGGAGTTCGTTTCAGCACCATTTGGCTTCTCCGCACTTGGTTTTCCACCCCTGCTTGCTGCACCGAGATTTTTGGAGCCAATTAAATGCAAATTTCAGAAATTAATTGTGATACTTGTGATAATTATCACAATTAAGAGTCAAAAACATGGTGGACTTTCTCTTGGCTGATTTGGTGGAATTTTCCTTAATTAAAGGGATTTACATCAGGAATTAAACACAGAAGATAATGCAGAATCAAGAGGGAGTTAATCTGGACCGTCGGATTGCATCTAACCCTAGGAGGCTGGCCCCTATATAAAGAAAGCAGCCTCCAACGAAATGGTCACCTCCGGCAGCCTCTCAAAAACCTCTCCTCAGAGTAAACACTTGTCCAGCGCAAATCAATCAAGCCCAGTGCTTCTTTTATCATTTTTCAACAAGCCTCAGAGCTTTCATCTCTATTTCTCAATATTGTTCATCAAGTTCTACACTTGATTTTCTTTTTATTATTTTCAATCTTGTTTATACAAGACATCTCTTGTATTTACTTTTCCTCTGCAATCAAATAACAACTTCTTGTTATTTTTCCTTTTGAATCAAGAAAATATCCTTTTTACAGCAATCCTTTTTATGTTTCTGAATCTGAAATCAATGATTTAAACACATTTGTGTGACTTTGATTCAGGATCTGCATCTCGTTTGATTTATTTTATGTTTGCTGCACTCCAAGCAATCCTTTACTTTTTACTGCACTTTTTCTCAATTTTTACTACAAAATTGAACTTTTATTTTTACTTGCGTCTTTTTCTCAATTTTTAAGACAAAATTGATCTTTTAATTTTTATTGCACTTTTTATCAATTTTTGGACAAAATTGATTGGCACACTCGGTACCCTTTCACCAAGTTCTTCAAAAAGAGATTTTTTGGCGCGAACAGGTTTAATGTTAAGATTATGCTTACATAGCATGCCATATATTATATACAACATATTAATATCAAGTCAATTTTAGCAAAATATTTGAAGGAAAGGACAACAATTAAAGGTTAAGAGCAAGACTAAATGATTCAAACTGGAACAAAAGGTTTGGAATTGTAGGTAGAATTTTATTTAATTTTAAATACGCTAGAGCTAGACTATGTATTTATAATTTCTCTCTTGGCCTTGTGAGTCTTATGAGCGCCAACGTATTAATTAATTGAAGGCAGTTGAAGGTTGTAAAGCATGCAAGATATTTTGAAGGTTGTAAAGCATGCAAGATATTTTTCACCAAAAATAGCATGCAAGATATTAATGAGCCTTTTTTATTTTCAAACAAGTTGTTCTCATTCGTGGTCAGTGGAGTTTAATAGACTGTATGTGCGTGGTTGAAGAGTTGATATGTACCCCCTTCAAAGAATAATAATTTAAATATTAAATATATAATTAATGGAGAATTATTTGATATAATGTAAATTTTAAACTCCACAAACGAATTAAAAAGTTGATACATACCTTATTTCTTAATTAATTTTATATATAATATTCAAAACTATTTCCTATAGACACATGTGAAGTTGTGAACCCTTTGACCTCGCATATATTTAGTCGTCTAAACTAAACTGACAATGTATATTAATTATAATTTTCCTTAATAATTAAGTAATTAGGATATGAGATATGTATCAACTTTTTAACCCGATTGTGAAGTTTAAAAACTCAACCAATGGTGTATCAAATAATTATTCATTGAATAGAAAAAAAAGTAATCTCATGAAGGCAAAGAGCTCTAATTTGTTTGTCTTTCTTATTTGCTTAAACTAAGTAGTAAGTTTCCTATTTAAAATTGTTAGGATTTGAATTCTATCATCTGAAATGAAAAAATAGTTTATTCTACTCATATGACACAATTACTTTTAAATTACATGTTAGACTATCCATTTAAGTTACAAATTCTTTTTGCCTAAAAGTTTACCTAATTTAGACTATTAATTATTAAGTTATGGGGCAGAATAATATAACTCTTTTGTGTAACACATACATATGTCAAAACAAGAAAAAAGATGGACAAAAATCAATTTACCAAAATATATAGTTATCTACCGTACAAGTATCATCATCAACAAAAAGTTAGATGGGTTACAAACTAGATACTGAACCTTTACTTATAATATAACTGTTGTATGCAAACAAAAGATTAAACAGCAGAAAATAAAGAACACAAGAGATTTACATGGTTCGATCTAGGTGATCTACGTTTATAGACATGGAGTGAGATATTTTTATTTCTTCAGAGAGAACGTTAGAACGACTATTACAATAAATCCTAGATATAATTAAAATACAATAATTAGGTTTTACCATAAAGCGGGGGTGTGTCCTTCACACCCTTTGGCTAATTTAGTGTTGGGCTACGATCCCGCCACTTCCATTGGAAATCCCAATCGGGTCGCACTCCTAATATTTTGGGTCGGATCATCAATTCGGGCTGAATCATTAATTCAAGTCAGTTTAACAATAACTATCGAGATTCAATCTTTTTTACTAATACTACTCCATAGAAAAATAAGAAAGAAGGACTTCTTCCTCTTGTCTACTGACTAAGAGGTAGTAAAAATCATTGAAGAATGTATGTTCAAATCATGCGTTCCCACATCTATAACTTGCAAAAAAAAAAAGAAAGAACAATTATTATTAGCATGAAAGCTATTAGTATCATTTAAAATTTTTTATTTGGTTATTGTTATTTACATTTATTAAATTTTTTTTCTTTTTTCTTTTTTTTGAAAAATAGCCATAGAAAACGATTTTTATTAAATGAAGGAGAGAGAGGGGTGCGTAGCTAGGGCTAAATGCTCAATTCAGGATATAACGTTTGGGAGAAAATGCAATTCAGGATACACCGTTATGACTTGTGTCAATTTAGGATATAACGTTATCGGCTTGTGTCAAAATAGGATAAAAAATGACAGAACCGTTTGTTTGCCTCACACGGACTTACAAAGCGCGTTAGGCAAAATAAATGCAAGATCAATGCAAACCTGGCTTCTTTTAAGTGGTGGCCATAAAAGTTTTTATTTTTCATAAATAAATAAAATATAGATAAATAAAATTTTGACAAAAATAAATAAATAAATTAATTAAAAATCCTAATTCTAGCAAAAAATTTAAAAACCCTAATTAAAATGAAATAAATGTTTTATTTCCAGATTCTATTCTTCTTTATCTCTCTCTGTCGTTCCTCAAACTCAATTTTTTAATTGTATTCTTCTTCTATTCTATGGTTTCTATTTCTCCCCAATATCTACTCAACCTACATCTATTTTGAGTTTTGATTAAAGACTAAATTTTTCATCCAAAATATGGGTTCAAGAACCCTAAAATCCTCAAGAATCCTCTCTTCTCAATACTCTAGATTACGACCCATCGTCACCACAACCCAGCTCCAATCAGCCGGTGGCATCTGCAGCCGCCGCAGCACAACCGGAGCCCAGTCCACCTCCACCCAATAAACCAGTAGCCAGTGCCCGTGTACACTTCACGAACCCTGATGATGCCATCGAAGTGTTCGTCAATGGGTTCCCGGTGAAAATCCCTAAGGGCATGACGGTTATTCAGGCCTGCGAGATCGATGGAGTAGACATTCCAAGGTTTTGTTATCACAGTCGACTCTCCATTGCTGGAAATTGTCGTATGTGCCTTGTCGAGGTCGAGAAATCCCCCAAGCTCGTCGCCTCTTGCGCCATGCCCGCCCTCCCAGATTCGCCTTTTTGTTTTTGATTTCATTAATTTTTCCCCTCCTTTTATTAAATTATTTATTTATTCCTTTGGATTCTGTTTTTCTATAAGCAATTTTGATTTTTTCTGCAGATTTATGACATTATTATTAATAAAGTTCTACACTCTTTTACTGTCTTCCTTATTTTCTTTATTATGTTTAACAATCTTATTTCTTCTGTTTAGTGTTCGAAAAATTCAGCTTTAGTCATGCTGGTTGTGCTTTAATGTCTGTTTAATTAGCTATTTGTAATTTGGTATCATAATGTTCTGAATACTTATGATTATACTTGGAAACTATACTGCGGGAATGAAGATTAAGACTGTTACACCATTGGCAAAGAAGGCAAGTGAAAGAGTGATGGAGTTTTTGCTGATAAGAGATCTGTTGTTGACAAGCTTCCTATGGATTCTGGGTAGTTTATCCAAATGTTCTTGTGGGTAGTTTATTGTAACTGTTCATGATTTTTTTTTTCATTTGATTTTAAAGAAAAGAAATTTAGAAAGTAAAAAAGAAGTAAAGAGAAAAGAGGGGGAAGTATTAATTTTTGTATTTATTAATAATCAAGTTTGAAATTTATTAAAATTTTAAGTCAGAAAAAAAAAATGACACGTGGTATCCATAAATAAAGGATGAGGTGCGTGTAATGTAAACAATTTGTCTATATCCTGTTTTGACACAAGCCGATAACGTTATATTTTAAATGGACACAAGTCACAACGGTGTATCCTGAATTGCATTTTCACCCAAACGTTATATCCTGAATTGAGCATTTAGCCCGTAGCTAGAAAAAGAAAGTTAATAAAACTATAAAAGTGAAGATGATACGGGTAAAGGAAGGAAATCCTGAATTGCATTTTCATCCAAACGTTATATCCTGAATTGAGCATTTAGCCCGTAGCTAGAAAAAGAGAGTTAATAAAACTATAAAAGTGAAGATGATACGGGTAAAGGAAGGAAAGGCATTTAGAGAGCACAAGAAAGGCGTGTGTCGCTGATTACTTACCCACGCCCTCATGAGTTAGGCTCACTTTTCCATTTGCAATACACATTCCCTTCTAAATAAAGTGGATTGCATCCAAAACGAAAATTTAGTTAGGTAAGGTAAAATTGGGTTTTTGAAATAAATAAACAACCCCAACAAAAATATAAAAAGGAAAAAAAAGAAAAAAAATATATCATTGGGAATGAAATTCTGTCATTTTTGTCTGAAAATGGGTATAAGAAATTAGTAATTAAATTAAGGAAAATTATACAATATACTTTTTTATACTTAACTGTTAGGGATTAAACCCTAGCCATTGTAACTAAGATTTTTTTAAGTTTATAATGAAATCTTATTACAATCAGAATAAATTTCTTATATATCCAAACATCTTATAAGAATTCAACTAAAATTAAGAAAATGTTTTAAATAAACTACTAACAAACTAAGCCCACAATTCGTGATACTTGAACTCAAAATTTCACAATTGAAGTACGATGCACTCACCAATTAAGCTAACAACTCGGATGTATAGATTTAAAGATTTAATTTATTGCTTTAATCAAAGTAATAGATTTTGAAATAACTTGAATTAGTTTTATATTCAAATAAGATTTGTATCAAGATCAAACCCAAATTTTTACCATTCAAGAATGAGTTGATCAAAATTTTCATATAAATATTATTGGCTAATTGTTCAAATAAGGCCACAATATTTGCGAAAATGCACAAATCAGGGTCCAACGTTGCAAAAATTGCTCAAATAAGACCCTGCCATCAAATGGGATTTTGCGTGAAAAAAACGTTGGGGTGTGGCGCATGAACCAATGGGAGAGTTACACATGGCATAGTAAATGAAAAAAGAAGGAAAAAAATTTCGGGGAAAAAATGGAGAACAAAGGGTCCAAGTTTTTCGACCCAATTTGGTTCCTAACCTTTCTTGACACTGTTAATGCTTAACGGCGTTTGTGCCTCACGTGCTATCTCAACTGACGGCAGAGTCTTATTTGAGTAATTTTTAAAAGGTTGGGCCTAGGGCTGTAAATGAGCCGAGTCGAGTCGAGTTTTGGAAAGCTCGAGCTCGACTTGATGGAAAAACTCGAAGCTCGAAACTCGGCTCGAACTCGTCGAGTTTCTATTTTTCAAGCTCGTGCTCGACTCGTTACGAACTCGAGCAAGCTCGAGTTCGGCTCGATAGGCTCGTCAGCATATAAAATTTTTTCAATATTCAATAATAATAAACATTTGATAAAAATATATAGTAATTATAAATTTGTAAATATCAATAATTTAATAAGGTATTATGGTAATTTAAATATTAACATATATATATATATATATTATTAAAAATATATAGGTACTCATTTAGGTTCGCGAGCCGCTCGAGTCGAGTATTTGAAAGCTCGAGCTCGACTCGTTTATTACTCGAGCAGCTCGAGCTCGAGCTCGGCTCGTGAATAATCGAGTCGAACTCGAATATTCTTCGAGTCGAACATGAGTAGCTCATGAGCAGCTCAACTCATTTACAGCCCTAGTTGGGTCTTGATTTGAGCCTTTTTTTTTCTTTAGGCCCTTATTTGAACATTTTCACAGATATTGAGACCTTATTTAAGCAATTAGCCAATATTATTTTATTTACTCTTACATGTCATATTTTTAGACATGTATTATTTCTTTCCCTCCACAAAGCTGCATTATTTTCAGAAGAACTTTTTGGGATCAAGTATGGGAGACTCACACATTATAATGGTTAACTACATGCTACAATTACTTTTCCTATAGTATTACAATTATGCTGACCAAAAAAAAAAATCTCTTTCGAATGACTGAAATTATGACAACCACAATCACTCAAGTATTTGAGCCCAGACATATAAAAGAGTAGGATTTGAATCCCTTCTTTAAGTAAAAGAAAGGAATAAAAAAACCTTTATAATCCTTAAAATTTTTCCTTTGCAACTTTATTGATCTTATGTCACATGACCAATTGGAATTGGAATTATAGTCAAATATCACTTACATCGAAAATTGTCCTTATCTTGAACATCTTTGGTGCGTGTGTTAAACATATGTACAACACACATTTTCCATTAAATTATTTCTTTCATTTCTATATTAAAATGGATCGACCCACTAAAGATTTCCAAAAACTAACTTTTTTATATTAAAATCTCCACTTCTATAGGAGATTCATTTTAATATTCATAGCTATACAATATATTTAATCCCTGCATTCTTTTTCCAAAAAAAAAAAAACCCTGCATTCTTTTGTCTCAACCCATGTCAATTTCTGTTCTTGTTTTTTCTTCCACTATTGACAACTTTATTTATCCTCTATTGAAAAGGTTTTGCGCACTGGAACGATTTTCTATATCTACTTTAGGCAAGTAGGCACTATACTAATTTACATCATCCAAGGCGATATGAAATTGTGTACATATATAAAGACATGTAAAAAAGTTGCTTAGCAATTAGTAAGTTTGATTGACCAATTATGCTCAAGACAATAAGCTTTAACATGCATGTGATATGCGATGAATGAACTTTCAGTATACGTGAATGTAAAAGATTATATAAAAATTGTAAACCGCGAGAAAAGATTAGGATGATTATAATGTTTAGTTGCTTAATTTTTTGTGAATTTCAAAAAGGATTACTCAGCTTCAACGTGTCTGATTACTCAACATTTCAAAAATAATTGTCCAATGAAGTGATTATATATGCCGCATGAGTCAGGGGTGGAAGCAGCGGGCTAGTAGGGCCTTAGTAGTGATTATATATGCGGTAAGCATCAGAAACTTCATCATTTGTTATTTTGTTCGTTTTGTAATTTCATCGCGTTTAGAATGTTGTTCACTCTGTAGTCAAGTCTTAAGATTCAATTAGCTTCTTCAAATACTTCACGAAATTATTTAAATTGTCTTATTTCATTATTAACATCTCCAAAAGTACTTATAAGATAAAACCAAAACAATTAAGTAGAAATGAAACAAGATAGACACTAAAAATTGACAAATTAAGTATAAATAAATAAAATAAGTGCCTATGAATTAACCTATTGTTAATTTTTGGGTGACTGATAAAATATTGAAGTTTGTAAATGTTAGTAATCAAATCGTATGTTTTATGTAGTTGATGATCGAAACGAAAAGTTTCTAAAAGGATAAATCACATAGATGAAGATGATCATTTAACTTTTAACAACTTTCTGTTTTGGTCATCTAACTATAAAAAGTAATGTTTTGGTAATTTATATTTGTAAAATTGAATATTTTGATCACCTAATCACATATTACGAATTTACGATGATATGGCTATGCCATATGACGTATTATTAAACATGCCACGTATGCAAAATAAAGGTTTAATAACTAACATATTCAATTTTACAAACTTAAGTGACCAAATCATTACTTTTTAAAGTTAAGTGACCAAAATGAAAACTCACATAAAGTTATGTGACTGAATTTGTCATTTAACCTTCTAAACATTAAGAAAATATATATCTATTTATTTTACCCAAATTATGAAACATGTAATGGATAAGCATATTTTTAGAATTCAAAGTTTCGAATTTAAGAACATATTCCCTTGTTTGACTATGGCAATTGACTATATTTAAGTTTAATGAAGGATTAAAAAGTCTATGCCAATATAAGAAAGTAAGAACCCAACACCAAGAAAATGGAATGTTATACTAAATATATAATATGTATATTCTTGTGCAAAATAAATTTCTAGGTAGAACTTCTTGAACACACACTATTCCATATATATATGTACACCAAAAACAAGTAGAGGGTGGTATAAAAAAAACAAGTAGATCAAGGAATCATTTACAATATTAAAGTTTCCAATTATAAATGTTAATTTGACTCTCTTTCTTTTTTTCCTCACTAAATTATGACAGATCAAGGTACTCTTGATGGATCCTCTTTATCTTCTTTATGTTGACAGTGATGTCCACTGGAATATTATATATACCTCTTTGTTCTTAGTTAATTAACTTACTTTAAAACCAAAGTTTATTGGTTTGTAGCTATAGCTAGATACATAGAGATTATAAGCAAGCCTTTTTTTGGCACATCATTATAAGCAAGCTTTATCCTCATCAAGGTAACTGTATAAATATACAACTACATTAGAAGTAATGCTTTACGAAAGCAACAAAATTTGGTATTCTCTAATTACTTTCCTATTGCTTGTCACTATATAAACTAGGAGTTATTCAGGCTTTGGTTTTGACGGGTGCGCAAGTATATATATATTTTAAATCGGCTTATACTCATTTTGACCCTCGAACCGTTCAAAAAAGTGATAATTTGATCTTTCAACTTGTCTTGTAGACGACACTATGATTTTTGAACAAATGTAACTTTTTGTGTTGATGACATGGTGTAAACAAAATTAATACTAAGACTTATTTTGAATATTAATTAAGTTCCTTAAAATGTTAAGATTATTATTCGTTCAAAGAAAATTGGCGCAGCTCCTATGCTCAGCCAATCACATGACTTCTATCATTTCCATGGTGGTTTTAGCAAGAAAAAAGAGTTCAACATTAGGCGCGCAATTAGAATATTCTTGTCACAATCGTAAGTTTAACATTAGATGGAAGATCATCTTCAAGTTTGTTTGATTCAATTTTCTAGGAAGCCGACTGATAAATGACTGGCCGGTATTGTTGCCTTAGGTGAGATTAGAATGCACGCAAGATTATAGCTTGTGGTTGCTAAACACATTGATCATAATAAGATTGATAGCGATATTCTCATAAGATTGCTAGAAGTATAAGATTGTTAAAAATTCAACCTTCAATTGGCAATTGGCCAAGGAACGACGTACTATTATTAATGAATTTCATATCTAATTGAGATGATTAGAGATTGAAAGTCATTCAGGAGAGGTCTCGAGTTTGAGACTCTCAATTCTATCTTTTTAGGTAGTCTTTTTCCAATCTCCCATGTAGTCATTGTTATTAGTCAAATTGAGACACAAAGAAATAAGCAAGCTGGGATACTAGACAATGCATTTTTAACATCAAAATCACACATGAGGAACGACATACTATAATTAGTGAATTTCATATGTTTAGAGGTTGAAATTTAGTCAGGAGAGGTCTCGAGTTTGAAACTCTCAACTCTATCTAGGTAGCCTTTTTCCAACCTCCCGCGTAGTTATTGTTATTAGTCAAATAAGGCATAAAGCAAACTAGCAAGCTAGCTAGGATACCAGACAATGCATTTCTAACATCAAAACCACACACGAGACAAGAAGCAATGCATGGAATAAGAATCAATCATTCCCCTTCGTCAATGCATGTGATTAAGCAATGCATTTTTCAAGCAATAGCGCTCCAAAGTCCAAATTCAAGAAAAAAAAAAGGCGCCACTTATTACTAAAAGGAGAAATGCAAATGGACAATAGACAACCACACCATATAGTAGGCCATTTTTGGCTTTAACTCACTATTTGGTGTCTGGGCAACGTGATTTAACAGCACTGCTCAGGTGATTTTCAAAGTCAAGCCATTATCTTTTTCTCTTTTTTGGGTTCACCAAATTAAAATGGTGTTACTTTGAAATGGGGCTAGATGTATTTTATCATTGGCCAAATTTTGGTTTGATTTTGATATTTTGGAACATGGCTTTGTAGTGATAATGGTGTGTCAACATAAAAGCTTGGTTTAAGGAAGAAAAAGTAGGCTACAAAGTCCCATTAAAATCACATCATCATCAACAAAAGAAAACAGAGTCACTTGGTTGGAATTTGGATCGTAGCAAGGTAGAACCACCACTTTAAGTGGGAATATGATTTTATGCTGAAAAGAAAACTCCTCATGTGTCACAAATGGATTGCGCATTGCGTTCATTACAAATCTCCAATGTCCTGCAAAAGGATTTGCAGTGAATCTGACTGTGTGCCAATCTGCCCATAAATGGGATTTTTGCCTTTTGAATTTTTGACTCTTTGAATTGGAAGTTGGAACTTGACGAGGCTAGCTACCTTGATAAGTTAATGTATAATATATACCATGATATATCAAAATCAATCATGTTTTGGTAAGAGATTTGGGTTCCAAAGCTGGTTTTAACTTTTAACATCGTGTCAAAGCAAGGATTTTTCTACGAGTGCAATTTCCTAATTTACCTAAGGCTTGGTATGTTATGCTCGATGTCGATGGAGTATTTATCGTTTTAAACTCGAGTTTGACTTGAAATATAATGGAGCTAATAAAGCTCTAAATAAAGCCTCTGGCCAAAAACAGAAAAAAAGATCTGCTCTAAAGCCCAAACTAGAAATCCATAATGAACCCAATAGCAAATCTTCTATTGGACCAATAATTCAACTTAACAAATAAACAAAGGCCCAACCCATTTTTTGTTTGGCAACCGACCGGCCCATTTTGTTCATGTTCTTCCTCATAATATAAAGAATAAAACAAACCGAGACAGTTTAAAAGATCCCGAATTTTTTCCAGCATTTTCCCAGCAACCAAACAACTCCCTTTTGGTGGGGTATCACATTTGTAAATCCAATTGCATAATGAATCCCATCAGCATCTGTCGTTTCTTTCATTTAAAAAAAAAAAAATACCCTTTCCTTCTCCAACCCAAAATCCCCAGAGAACTTCTCTTCTCCCCTTTCAATTCAGAACCTAAAACTAAAAACCTCTCAAGTCTCAATACAAATGCGAGATTTTGTCAAATAACCCATAATTCTCAAACACCCAAATTCCGATTTCCTCCAGAGTTTCCAATGTCGGGTCCATCACTCATGGATTCCTTGTTTCAACGCACTTTGGAGGACATAATCAAAGGCCTGAGACACCAACTGATCGGTGAACAAGCTTTCATTTCTAAGGCCCTGGAAGAAATCCGTAAGGAAATCAAATCCACTGACCTTTCCACCAAATCCACAGCTCTCCTCAAACTCTCTTACCTTTCATCTCTTCACTTCCATGACATGTCTTTTGCATCTTTCCATGCCTTGGAAGTCCTCTCTTCCCCTCGTTTTTCCCATAAAAAGATCGCTTACCATGCAATCTCACTTTCCTTCCATGATTCCACCCCTGTTCTTCTCCTTATAACTAATCATCTGCGCAAGGATCTTTCCAGTACCAATGAGTTTGAAGTAAGTTTATCTCTTCAATGCTTATCCAGAATTGCTAATCTTGATCTTGCTAGAGATTTGACCCCGGAAATTTTCACTTTACTGTCTAGCAATAAACTGTATGTTAGGAAAAAGGCTGTAGCTGTAGTTTTAAGGGTTTTTGAGAAATACCCAGATTCTGTTAGGGTGTGTTTTAAACGTTTAGTTGAAAATTTAGAGAATTCTGATCCTCAGATTTTATCTGCTGTTGTTGGGGTGTTTTGTGAACTTGCTTGTAAAGATCCCAGATCGTATCTTCCGTTGGCCCCTGAGTTTTATAAGATTTTGGTTGATTCAAAGAACAACTGGGTTTTGATTAAGGTGTTAAAGATTTTTGCTAAGTTGGCTCCTTTGGAACCAAGGTTAGCAAAACGGGTCGTCGAGCCAATTTGTGATCATATGAGGAGAACTGGGGCGAAGTCATTGTTGTTTGAGTGTGTTAGAACTGTGGTGACTAGTTTGAGTGACTATGACTCTGCTGTGAGGCTTGCAGTAGGAAAGGCTCGGGAGTTTTTGGTGGATGAGGATCCGAATCTTAAGTATCTTGGGTTGCAGGCGCTTTCAATAGTAGCGTCCAAGCACTTGTGGGCGGTGTCAGAGAATAAGGAAATTGTGATTAAGTCATTGAGTGATGCAGATCCTAATATTAAGATCGAGTCACTGCGTCTTGTGATGGCGATGGTGTCTGAAGATAATGTGCCTGAAATTTCCAGAGTTTTGGTCAATTATGCAATTAAATCTGATCCTGAATTTTGTAATGAGATTCTTGGTTCTATTTTATCAACTTGTTCTAGGAATGTGTATGAAATCATTGTTGATTTTGATTGGTATGTATCACTTCTTGGAGAGATGTCAAGAATCCCACATTGTCAAAAGGGAGAAGAAATTGAAAATCAGCTGATTGATATTGGTATGAGGGTCAAGGATGTCAGGCCAGAACTTGCCCGAGTCAGTCGTGATCTGTTGATTGATCCTGCTTTACTTGGAAATCCTTTCTTGCATAGGGTATTATCAGCCGCTGCTTGGGCCTCTGGAGAATATGTTGAGTTTTCAAGGAATCCGCTAGAACTTATGGAAGCACTATTACAACCGCGCACTAGTTTGTTGCCACCATCTATTAGGGCAATCTATATTCAGTCTGCCTTTAAAGTGTTAGTGTTTTGCCTACATACTTACCTTATGCTAAGGGGAACTGCTGCTTACTTTACATGTCCTGATAATTTGCCCTCTCGAGTTTCCGCATCTATGTCCTACGAATCATTTGATGATCTGTATGTAGAAAACGGTGTGGATGTAACTGTTACACATGGCCAGCCATCTACTTCTGCTTCTATTACTGATGAATCTATTGTAAACCTGTTTAATCTGGTTGAATTGACTTTGGGCCCTCTATTGGGAAGCCATGATGTGGAAGTACAGGAGAGAGCACGGAATGTGCTTGGCTTTGTTGATAAGACAAAACTTGGTTTACTGAATGCTTCAGCTCAAGAGGAAAAGGATATAGAGGGAAAAGGAGTGGAAGCTTCCAAAACTATCAAACTGATGCGTGATGCCTTCACCAAGGAGCTTGGTCCTGTCTCTATAAGTGCCCAGGGAAAAGTTCCTCTTCCAGATGGGTTAGAGCTTAAGGAGAACCTTGGCGATTTGGAAATGATTTGTGGTGATATTGAACAACCTTCATCAAACTCAGTTTCTTTTGGAAGTCCTTATGAGGAAAAGGTTGATGTTTCTTTCTCTAACCTTCAGATCAAAGAAGACTCTGAGCAGTCAAGTGAGTCCACTTCTCTGTTAGCTGAGCATCGTAAGCGCCATGGGTTGTATTATCTATCTTCGGGAAAGAGTGAAACAATTTCAAATGATTATCCTCCTGCCAATGACCCCATGTCACAGGGCAATATCAATGATAATGCCGATGATCTTGTTAAACTTGCAGAGGATTCTCTTATCCCTAAGAAAAAACTGAACCATGCCAAGCCTAGGCCTGTGGTGGTGAAGTTGGATGAAATGGATGAGAAACCTTTTGCAATAAAGAAGTGTGAGCCAAAGGATGACTCACTCTCAGGTGCTGTGCGGGATATTCTTCTGGGTAGTGAAGATATGGTGCCCACGTCATCACAAAGCAACCTCTCTGATAAGCCATCTGACAAGATAAAAGGGAAGGAAAAACAACATACCGAACCTCATTTGGAATCGAAAGAAAATTTAGTTGAGGATGGAAATTCTAGTTCAAGAAGGAGAAAACACCGTAGCCATGGTAAAGAGAGAAGACATAAAAGTCCAAGGAAAAAGAATGCAGAGGAAGGGGAAGATAGTGGGCAGAAAGTAAAAGAGAAGAGAAGTCATCGCCATGGCAGACATAAATCACGACAAAGAGCTGATGAACCTTTGAATGTTACTCCACAAACACCTGTGATTCCCGATTTCCTTCTATAGCATTAAATTATTTGATCCAATAGTCAGAAACTGCATGAGAGAAGTTGCCCAGTGATATCCCCTGTATTCTGCCTTCTTGTGTTCTAAGGTTAGTTCTGCTGTAAATTCATACTTTCTGTTTTCTTTTGGGGTTTTAATTTATTGGAAGTTGCATCTGGGATTGGTTTTAGACGTTACACATTTCAGAATTCAATTTTGTGAAGTAAAGTTTCAATTTTTGAACATTGTGGCCTTCGGAAATGAATATATTCTCTGTATTTTACAGTTGAGTCTGGACTCTTTGAATGCCTGACTTTGTTTCAAGTTTTAGTTGTTTCTTGCTTTGAACTTTCAATTTCCTGCAACCCCATTTTGCACTAGATTCAATATATGCATACATCTGTGCTTCTAACATATGTTAATTGTGGACATCATCAGCTTCGCGCAGTCACATTATTTAGTCTGCAAATCATGCTTTATTCACCAGAATATACCATCTGTATGCTAAGCATGTACTTGCATTAAATGTGGATTTCATCAGCATCATTGTCACATTAATCATTTAAGTCAGCAATTAGGCTTTATACTGAGTAAATGCAAGATATAAAGTTTGCCTTACCTTTAATGGATCGATTCAAGCCTCAGTGACGTTAATTTGCTACAGTCAGAAACTTTTATGAAGGCTACGTACTGCTTATTATCTGCAAGGAACAAAATTATGTTACACTAAAATAGTAAAATAACTATTTAAGCTTCTAATTTCTTTATTATGAGAAAAATATATTTGTAAATTGTAAGCTATTGGCTTTGATGAGCTTTCTTTTCTTTGCATTAAAGTAAAGTTTTCATCATCTAAAGAAAATGGTTCAAAGTTTCTTCCCACAACAGCACCTCAAAGTGCGCTAGAGCCTAGAGCCTAGATGTGTCTCTTGTTTACCCTATTCCACACGGCTGAGCAAATATATAACCTGTAATTCTTTTATTACAGTTTAGGGTTCGATTCGACTCGATTCTGAATTTAGTCCGGTCTAATTTAGATATCGTATACCAGGAGATATGTATCCAAAAAATAAACTGAATCATACTAATTCAAAATATTGTACAATATCCTGTGGATTTCTTACTAAGAATTTGGGGATAAAGTGATCCCATTTGGAAGTGAAAAAATTTCATGGCATTTCAATCCTTCTAGTCCCATTACTAATGGTTTTTTTTGAGATTGATACTATTAATTAGAGTTAAAATTTAATAATTCGTGTTCTTTGGCCTTAAAACTTCGTGCCATATCAATACCAAGTTTTTGTTTTCTTCTTACGATGACCTAACGATGACTTAAAAGCTTTGGAAACCTTGTTGTTCATATAATATTGGAATTGGAAGAGTAGCTGCCAAGAGTCAAAACTCTTTTCTTTCTAATATTCAATTGACAGAAAGGTAGTTTAAGGGGGAAAAAACCAATTTGATCAGAACCTAATCAAATGATCTAATTATATATTGGCCTATCTTCACTAATGCTCATCATAGTTGAGGAAAAAAAAAAGATTGCTTAAAATTTAGTTACATTGATAAAGCAAGTATTTTGAAATAATTCATATACTATGACTTTTTTCCTAGATTTAGGCTGAAATGCATCGAGTACCCATGGTCGTAGATATAGACCCAAACACATTTCACATGCCTTCCATCTTAACTTTCGCTTCAAGCCTCCAATATTTTGCTGTAGATTTCAATCTCTTTTCTCGTTTCCTCTGTTTGGAGACTTGTAGTGGCCATTATCTCTCTTCCTTTTCTCTCCCCACCGGAGGCAAAGACAATGGCCGCTGTAACTAAAACAAGTCTGAAATTTGCCAAGCTTTTCATTTCCCATCTACATTTAGCTCATCTCTTTCATGCTGTGTGTTTTTTTGTTGGTTTCTCTCTAGGAACTACATTTAGTTCCAATTCCAATTTACATTTATCTCATTTTTTATCCTTTTCATCCTTGCAACCCTCACTATCACCTTCACCTCCACCACCGCCACTGCCTCCACAAATACCACCACCCTTGCTATCGCGGCCGCCGCCACCACCGCCACCTCCACCTCCACCTCCATCACCCCAATTTGTGCCTAAGTATAGTAACTTTGGTGACTCAAATATATCAGCACGTCCTCTCATGCACAGTATGGATGATGAGGAGTTGTTTTGGCGAGCATCTTTTGTTCCAAAAGTAAAAAAGTTTCCATTTGAGAATCATAACCCAAAAATTGCTTTCATGTTCTTGACAAAGGGGGCTATACCTTTAGCTCCCTTGTGGGAGATGTTTTTCAAAGGAAATGAAGGGCTTTACAACATATATGTTCACCCTCATCCATCCTATGAGGATTCTGTGGCAGAGGACTCTGTTTTCTATGGAAGAAGAATTCCAAGCAAGGTTAGTTTCATCTGTCTATAATTTTAAATATCCCATTTTTCCCATTAGAGATAGCAATATTCAATTTTTGATATATGTGTTGTAATCCCAAATTAGGAGTTACTTTGACCAGAAAAAGAAAATGAAAAAAAAAAAGGTCTAGTTGACCAAAGAAAATGGTCTAGTACCAAACAGAAAGACTTTTGAATGCAAGAGCCAACAACCCCACATTGTGAGACAGCAATAATCAACGATGGATTGATACAATGTGCATGTGACCCAAATTGCAGTTGTTAGAACTTAGAAGTCTCTAATGTTAAAGATTTGTAGGAACTAGGAAGTTTGTAAATCAAAGTTTTTGAAACCATCTATATCTTCTTTCTTGGCCCTGAAGAAAATAGAAGGTGTCGATTAAGACAAATCATGGGATGTGTGTAAGAGGCGTACTTTCGATTTAGACCTTGGTTTATTCTCGAATTCTTTATCATTTCCTATTCCTTATCGATTGTTGCAGGCCGTACAATGGGGAAAACCTTCAATGATCGATGCAGAGAGACGGCTATTAGCGAACGCGCTCCTTGATTTCACAAACGAGAGATTTGTGTTACTCTCGGAGAGTTGCATTCCTTTGTTCAACTTCACAACAACATACAATTACCTCCTCAACACTAATGAAAGTCACATAGGTTCATTGGATGATCCAAGGAAGACTGGCCGTGGCAGATACAATCCCAGCATGTTCCCTACAATTTCCCTGCCTCAATGGCGTAAGGGCTCCCAATGGTTCGAACTCACTCGCAATCTCGCTCTTGAAATCGTCTCAGACACAACATACTACCGAGTTTTTAGTGAATATTGCAGCCCTCCTTGTTACATGGACGAGCACTACATACCAACTTTGATCAACATTGTTTTGCCAGACAAAAACTCCAATAGAAGTGTTACTTGGGTGGATTGGTCGAAGCCTGATCCTCACCCTGGCAAATTTGGGAGAGCAGCTATTTCTGAAGATTTTCTAAATAATGTAAGGTTTGGAAGTGGTAATTGCAGTTATAATGGGATTACTACTTCCATGTGCTTTCTGTTTGCTAGGAAGTTCCTGCCAAATACATTGCAACCTTTGTTGGAGCTTGCTACTGTTTTGTTTAGTTCTAATCAATCCTTGACATATATATAATCATCAAATTAATATATGAGTGTTCAAAACTCAATTGTATTTGTAAGATTATTAGACTTCTAGTTGGCCCATTGTCTTTTGTCTAAATCCTTTGGGTATCTATAAAGGCTTAACGGACCATATTATTGCTCAGCCCATCACCCAATATCTCAAGCCTAGTTTAGTTGTATCCAATAAATTTCCGATACCCAATTCGTTTTTGAATTAGGTTCCAACAACTTTTTTTTTTTAGGTCAAGGTTCCAACAACTTTGTAAACATATATGCATATATATATATATATTGTTGATGCCATAATTGTCAACAACTGGAGTGGAGCTCTCTGTCGTACGTCCTGATCCCAAAGGTCTTGTCTTGTTGTAAGACAAATAACACCTGAATGGTGAGGGTATGTCTCGCGTTAGCACTCCGATACTTAAGTCAGTCTCCCGTATAGGTAGAGAATTGTAAAGGATCAGTAGAGAACTCTAACAATAATATGTCATACCTTCAAAAGAGGAAATGTTACTCTTTATATAGGCGGAGTAGGATCCAAAGTGTTTGGCATTTTCCCTCATGTGTGAGGTCCCTTGGCAGTTGGCACGGGCCGTGTGTTTATCCCAAGTAGGTCCGAAGTGTGTGGCATCAAGGTTAGAAATGCTTGCCGAATGGGCCTGATATGACTGGACATCATTAGGTCACTCGACCTCTTGGGCGCTGGCCCTCTAAGAACCAAGTCGCTCGATTGCTTCAAGTTCCAAGTTAGGCAATTAGGTATGGTAAACGTATTTATAATATAATATATATAATAAAAGGGAAAATTTTTAATTCTTATAATCATGTTTTTTTTTTTTTACTCATGAACATGATATTGAAATGAGCTACACAAATCGGTTCTCGCTTTACTCTGGTGATTAGGTGAATGCCTTTGAACCTAAAGGGCAATGGTTCAAGTCCCGGTCATATTCAATCAACAAAAACCAAAAAAAAGAAAAGAAAAGAAAAAGGAATGGGCTACACAATAGGAGGTAACCCTTTCCTTTCCCATAATCCCACCCCACCCATCCCAGAATTCGAACCTAGAACCTCCCACAAGAAGTCCCAAACTTTAACCACATGTTTAAGAAGATGACTCGTGTGCTTTTACAAATTTTAAGTAGTTTTTAGCTTCATATAGGCCACAACGTGTTTGAATAAAATATATTTTGAAATACTTGAAAATAGTAAGAAATAAGAAATCACAAATGTTCAATTAAAATAAATATTTAAATAATAATGAATATTAATTAGAAAATGAAAGCTTAGTATATTATCAAAATACATCGAAACAAATTCACGTAAAATGTATTACATTTGTATTCGTAAATGTTTGATCATATATCCTCACGCTGACCTATATATGACATTTAATATCAAGTATTAATAAATTGTGGTATTCAAATATTATTTATTTAATGTAATGAAATTGTGTTTTTTTAAAGTAAAAAATTAACTTTACAAAAGTATATTTTCTTTATGTACAACATTTTTTTTATATGCTCCATTTTGCTTCTTTGTATTTCTGACTTGACCAAAACTTTTGTTGATGACATGGAAATTTCCCTAGAGAGTGCTACATGTAATTGTCCATGAGAAAACATTTTGCGGCAAATATTCTCCAACATCCGGTATCGTTTGTCCTTATGTTTTGTTGATGGTCATAGCGAAACAAAGATGGATAGGAAATTGTTTCCTTTTAAATGGAATTGATATCTTTCATTTTCAGCAGGTGAAAGCAGAATTCTTGGAAGAAAACCTGCTTTCCACCATATTGGCCAATTGCAACCTCTGCTTGTATTACGTTATGACCAAAGTTTTTGCAGACCATTCTTGTTCCATTGTATAAACCGTTGGATGGATCCAAATCCTATGACTGGAGAATTTTTTTTTTCAACACAAAGCTATGCGGTGGCAAACCATTCAGTGGTAGAGTATGTAAGAATTCTTCTTGGTAAATGTTGTTCGAGTCATCTACTGTTTCATCAAAACTGTTGTATGTTTTACTCTCACCATGAAATATTTTTATTATTTTATCATTTATACTATCAACGTACCCAATTCTTGTTGCCACGATCACACAGTTGGTCATATACTCTACTAAAGTTGAATTATCTTTCAAATCTGGGAAAATCGCATCGATCAAATCATTTTTCGACTTTTCATCATTTTCATACTTTATAACCATCTGATATGATAAAAATATCAAATCACCATCTTTTGTTGGTTCTTCTCCATCACCTACTCGAAGGAGGAATTTGCTGAAGTCTTGGTCTCCTCTTGCTCTCATGTTCTTTTTCAATCTCAATATCTCCATTTTTGGCCAGAGGTATGATCTGACCAAACTTTGATTTATTGTTTGTTCCCTTGTTGCCCGAGGTACAACGGGGAGCACTTGTCTGAAAATCTCCTAAAATAACAACCACTTTTCCTCCAAATGATTTTTTGTTGCTCATCATATTTTGCATTGTTTTGCCCACTGATTCTGTTGCAAACTTTTTTTTTTTTGCCATTGGTGCTTTATCCCATATGATTAGTCTTGCTCTTTTTAACAGTTCGGCCTTTACACTCTGTTTGGAAGTTCCACAAATACTTGTTTCCGTCGGTTGTAGTGGTATGTCAAATCTCGAGTGCGTTGTTCTTCCTCCTGGCATAATTGATGCCACTACCTCGGGAGTTGCTGTAGATAAGGCAATAAGGCCTCTTGATCTGCGATCATATTAGTAAAAACATCAGTCCGATAAACATATTGTATAATGAATAATATGATTTTCATTTTATTGTTTGTATGCTTTGATGATATGCTATTATTACTTTAAATTGGCCAGTATTGCACGATATAGAAATGTTTTGCCCGTTCCTCTTGGTCTGTTTACAAAAAAGACTCCACTCTTTCTTGATTGGACTCAATATAAGATAGCCTTGTATGCATTTTTTTTGTCTTCATTTAGCTTTTGTGATGCTTAAGATCTTCCTGTGGAGTTTCAATGCTCAATTCATCTACAATTTCCTTATGTGCGGAATTTCTAACATGCAAAATTTGATTATCAATTTATGGCAAATCAAACTTATTGGTGCTCTTTCCCATGCTTTCAAAGTGATAAGCAATGCTTTGTAATGTGCATGCAATTTGTGTTTCGACTGAGTTTTCATGCATTCTTTTATGATCTTCAGACATTGCTTCAAGATAATCTTCCCACAGTTTCCTCACATCTACTGGCTAATAATTATTTTAATTTTAATTTTACTAGTGTTAGTATTAGAAGTCTAACCAATATAGAATTTCATCAAGGTAGTATTGTGCATGCATATTATATTGTATAATATTGTGTTCACATCAAATCCAAATTATTAAGAAAATTAAAATATATATTAAGAAACTTTGCTAGGAAGTATTGGATTAATTTATTAATCCATTAAAAAAAATCTAGGAACACAACCGAAATGCAATTTGAGTATAGATTTATATTTCCATAAATTTAATAAAATCCAAATTAAGAAAATTAAAGATTATTAATTGTATAATAATAATTTTAATTTTGCTAGTGTCAGTGTTAGAAGTCTAGGCAATATATAGAATTCCATCTAGGTGTGCATGCATATTATATTGTGTTTACATCAAATCCAAATAATTAAGAAAATTAAAATATATGTTAAGAAACGTTGCTAGAAAGTATTGGATTAATTTACTAATCCATTAAAAAAATATGCAGGAATTGAGGTATATATATATATATTTATATTTCTAAAAACTTAATCAAATCTAAATTAAGAGAATTAAAGATTAATTTTATAATTAATATATTGATTAATGAATATTATAAGAAAATAAAAATATTAATTTGTATAATGGCAATTTAAAAATATGTTAGAAAAATAAGGGTATAATAGTCGATTTAAAAGTTTTACAAAACTCGTACTAGATGGTATGACAGTCATGTTCTATCAAAAATATTGTGATGTTGTAGGTCTTGAGGCAATTGAATATGTTTTGGGATTTTTGAATGGTGGTGCTTGGAATAAAGATTTGAATGCTACAAATATTGTTTTAATCTTGAAAGTGAAGAATCCAGTGACTTCTACTGAATGTAGACCAATTAAATTGTGCAATGTGTTGTACGAAATTGTGTCTAAGGTTTTAGCGAATCGTTTGAAGCAAATTTTGCTTGAGATCATTAGTGAGAACCATAGTGCATTTGTTCCGGTGAGATTGATTTTTGACAATGCTCTGATTGAATATGAAACGGTTTATAAATTGAAAGAAGTGTGACAAAGATGGTTTTATGGCCTTGAAACTTTGACATGAGTAAGGTCTATGACAGAGTTGAGTGGGACTATTTGGAGAATGTAATGCAGACTATGGGGTTTCTGACACCTTGGATTTCATTAGTAATGACGTGTGTACGTACAATCTCTTATTCAGTTGTTGTAATGGCAAAGAATGTGGTAATATTGTGCCATCACGTGGAATCCGGCAAGGTGATCCTATCTCTCGGTATTTATTTCTTTAATGTGTTGAAGGTCTCTCTTTTTTGTTGAATCATGCAGATGAGCAGGGGATTACTCAGGGGGTTGCAGTGTGTAGAGGGGCACTTAGAGTAACGCATCTTTTGTTTGCAGATGATAGTCTGCTCTTCGCTCGTGCGACAATTGATGAAGCTACTAGTATCATGGACTTACTGCGTCAATATGAAGCTGCTTCTGGCCAGTTTGTCAATGTGGATAAATCGGCTATTTATTTTAGTAATGACACTGACATGGCTCGTAAGGAGGAAATTAAGCAACATTTGGGTGCGTGACGAATGTTGGCTGGTGATCGTTATCTGGAATTACCTATTTTGGTTGGCAGGGAGAAACGGTTATACTTTCATCACATTAAAGAAATGCTTTGGAAACGAGTTTAATCATGGCATGGGAAACTACTCTTGGCTGCTAGAAGGGGAGTGCTTATTTAGGTCGTGGCTCAAGCAATACCTGTTTATGCGCTGTTTCAAATTTCCGAAGACCTTTTTGCATGAGCTTAATATGATCTTGGTAATGTTTCGGTGGCGACATAATAGGGATGGCCGGGGCATTCATTGGGCTGATTGGGAGAGTTTTTGCACTTCGAAATTGGATGGCGGCCTTGGATTCAGGGATTTTGAAGCCTTCAATCTTGCTTTTCTAGCTAAGCAAGGGTGGAGGTTTATCCATAATACTCACACTTTGTGCTATCGGGTTTTTAAAGCTAAGTATTTCCCTCATTGTTCTTTCTTGGAGGCGAGTTTGGGTTCCAATCCCTATTTATGTTTGGAAAAGTATTTTGGAGGGTTGGATTGTTCTTAAAGGTGGTTCTCGATGGCGGATTGGTGATGGCATGTCGGTGAGAATTATGGAAGATTCTTGGGTCCTTTCGCTGCCTATGGAGAAGCCGAGTACTATGCAACAAGGTCCTATACCTTGCATTAATTTTGTTACGGATCTCATTGATTATGAAAACCGGGTTTGGAGGGAGGAACTTGTTTATGAGCTTTTTGAGCCTATTGAGGGAGATTCGATTCTTGACATTCGACTTGGCATGGAACGGACGAATGATAAATTGATTTGGGTTGAGTAGAAGCTTGGGATGTTTACGATGAAATCGACTTATTATGTGGCACAAGCCTGTTTGGAAAGGGAAGTTTTAGATAGAGAATTTCGAAATCCAACTTGAAAGCTTATTTAGACCTCAAAGGTAATCCCCAAAATTAAGTATTTTAATTGGAGATTAATGCATGGTTTTGTGCCAATTAGACATATTTTGAAAGCAAGGCATATGGATGTTATTGATGAGTGTTGTGTGTGTGGCCAACATCAAGAGGACTTGTGGCATGCTTTCTTCAATTATGTTGTGGCAAGAGCAGTTTGGGGGAACTTGTTGGGTTCGTCCTTTTGTCGATTCACAAACTGAGGCCGATGATTTTTGCCTGAATTTTGCTATCCTAGCTAAGTAGGAGGGTGATTTAGAGTTGGTTGTGCCCTTTGGATTATTTGGTTCAATCGTAATTTGTGCTTACACGAGGGGAAATGTTTTATGGCTGGCCAATTGGTTAGGAAAATTAGCAATTCTTGCAGAATTTGAAGAGGGACTCCGAAATGTATATGGTGAGAAGCAGGTAACAAGGCCCGTGCACAAGTTGACATGGCAACCACCACCACAAAGCAAGCTTAAACTGAACTGTGATGCAGCTTTTTGCTCAAGGGAGGGGACGACAAGCTTTGGGGTTGTATTTCGAAACCATCTTGGTACAGTGTTGCTGGCTGGAGTGGGCTGTATTAATGCGGTGCATTTTGTTCTTCATGCAAATTTTTTGCTATATATTTTGGTTTAGAATTAGCATGAGAGCATGGATATACTAATCTTGTTGTTGAAACGGATTCATCGGGTGCTGTTGATGAGATTCGTAAAGGCAGTGATGAGTCACTTTGGCAGGAGGCTTTCCTAATTCATGACATCAAGACTTTGATTTCTTCGTTTGATATGGTTACTTTTAATTTTGTTAAAAGAGAGGCAAATGTTTTAACTCATAATATTTAGCTAAAGTTGAATGTGGGATGGGGGATCAAAAGGTTTGGATGGGTCATTTTCCATCTAATATTTGTAATCTTGACACTTGTTGATTAATATATTGCCTTGGCTTTTTCTAAAAAAAAAAAAAATTATTTATTAACCAAGTAGGAAGATGTGTCACAATTCTTTTTTTTTTTGAAAAGAAAAAGGAATTTATCATTAAGATAAAGAAGAAATACAATCAGATTGTAGAGGATCAAACAACCATGATGGCATGTCCTCTATCCAAACAAGTTCTTCATCTAATGACAATCCATAACAAGCTAATTCATGAGCAACTACATTGCCATGTCTACTAACAAATTGAAAAGAGCAACTATCCAAAGCTTCCTTTAAAAATTTTGCATCTTCAAGAAGAGCACCAATTGAGGAGAAATCAGTATTAAGAGAGTTGAGTTTCTGGATAATGCACAATGCATCCCCTTCTATAATCACGTCGCGGAAGCCCATGTCATTTGCCCAAGTGAGAGCTCTAAGAACAGCATGAGTCTCAGCCAAAGAAGCGTCCGGGACATGCTTAACCCGACCTGCACAAGCTCCCAATGGAAGTCCCAAAGAATTCCGAGCAATAATCCCATAACCTCCCAAGTTATTCGATTCTTGGAACGCCCCATCAAAATTAATTTTGATTAAGGAAGCAGCTGGAGGTCGCCATTTAGGAAGCACACTGGGTGGTTTTAGACTATCGACAACTTGGCACCTTGTAAATTCTTTGAAATAAGAAAAAGCAAACCAGGCAGTATCAAACGGCCTCACCTCCTTATCCTCAAAAAGAAAGTTGTTCCTGGCACCCCAAATCGCCCATGCCGTCACTAAGCTCAGCTGAAACCAAACCAAATTGTGCTCAAGATTTGCCTCTTCTTTTGCAGGGTCCTCATCATGCGGTACAGAATCATCATGCAGGAAAAAGTTCCATACATGTGACCAAACTTCAGCAGCAAGAGAGCATTGTTTGATAGCATGTAAACAAGTTTCAACCTCCATCTTGCAGCAAGGACACACCCGATCCACATCCATCCCTCGCAAAAACAAATTCTCCATAACAGGTAGAGAAATATGAAAAAGCCGCCAAGAAAACACTCGCACTTTCGGAGGAACATTAGCTTTCCATATCTGACGGAGCATTTTCTTATCTGCTTCCTCATCATCCAATTCAATTAAAGCGTCAGTGCACTGCTTCTGTAACTCTCGATATCCACTGCGGGTTGTATACTGCCCATCCTTTGCAAAATGCCAAATCAGTCTGTCACATGGCTGGCGAGAACTAAGAGGTATTTGCAAAATAGCTTCTGCCTCATTATTGTCAAAGGACCCCATGACTAAATCATAGTTCCAGCAACCTCCCTCCACATCTATCAAATCAGATACAATCAAATCAATCGGCAAAGTCTCGGTACCAGATTTTGGTGTAAAATCAGAAATTTTTGGAACCCATCTATCTTGAAAAACACGAATATTCCGACCATTTCCAACTCTCCATCGAAGGCCTTGCTCAAGTAATTCCCTCCCTTTAAGTATGCTTCTCCATGTAAAAGAGGGTCGCCATCCAATTTTAGCTTCCAAAAAACTAGATCTTGGAAAATATCTCGCCTTAAGGATACGAGCAATTAGGCTTTCACTGTTCTGTAACAATCTCCAACCTTGCTTAGCAAGCAGTGCAGCATTGAAATTTTCCATATCCCGAAAACCCATCCCACCGAAATCCTTGGCAACACATAATTTCTTCCAAGTTAACCAATGAATAGGACGTTTATCAAGTTTTTGTTTCCACCAAAATCGGCTTAGCATACCATCAATTTCATTACACAAATTTTGTGGAAAGGCAAAAACATTCATAGCATAAGTTGGTATAGCTTGTAAAACTGATTTGATCATCACTTCTCTCCCTCCTTGAGATAACCATCGAAGATTCCAACTACCAATCTTTCTAGCTATCCGCTCTTTGATCCAATTAAAAGTGGCTTTCTTATTTCGACCAACGAAGGTAGGCAAACCTAAATATTTCTCAATAATACTGTGCTCTGTAACTCCAAAAATCGCTTTCACCTCCTCTCTCATGGACTGAGAAGTATTGCTACTGAATAAGACCACTGATTTTTCAAAATTGATCTTCTGACCTGAGCAATTCTCATATATTCTAAGATAGTCTTTCACCTTCATGCTCTCAGCCCTATTTGCTTTTCCAAACAGAAGGCTGTCATCAGCAAAGAAAAGGTGACTCACTCTAGGTCCACTTTGAGAAGCAGCAACACCACTTAGCAATCCATCCAATTTTCCTTTAGAGAGCAAAGCAGATAAACCTTCAGTACACATCAAAAATAGGTACGGCGATAAAGGATCGCCTTGCCTCAAGCCCCTTGCTGGTCTAAATTCCTCCGTAACATCACCATTAACTATAACAGAAAAAGAAACCGATCTAACACACTCCATAATCATGTCCACCCATCGTGTAGCATACCCCATTTTACGCATAATAGCTTCCAAAAAATCCCATTCCACTCTGTCATAAGCTTTGCTCATGTCTAACTTCAGTGCAAAATAGCCCTGTTTCCCAGTTTTCCTGTGCTTTAAAGTATGGAGTAACTCAAAAGCCACCAAGATATTATCAGTAATTAGTCTCCCAGGAACAAAAGCACTCTGGGACTCACTAATGCAAACAGGAAGAATAGTTTTGAGCCTATTAACTAAGACTTTGGAAATAATCTTATAAAGGACATTGCAAAGACTAATAGGCCTAAATTGGGTCATATTTTTCGGGGTATTAACTTTGGGAATAAGCACAATAAGAGTTTTATTAATAGAAGATAAATCTAAATGACCATGAAAAAAATCAAGACAAAATCTAGTGACAGCATCACCAACAATATGCCAAAATTTTTGAAAGAAAAAAGCGGGCATACCATCAGGACCAGGAGCTTTGGTAGGGTGCATTTGTTTAAGAGCTTCAAGAATCTCCTCGGCAGAAAACTCTGTAAGAAGTTGTTTATTCATCTCAGCTGTGATTGAGGGTTGGACAACATCAAGAATTTCATCATAGTGTGTTGAGGCATTCGAGTTAAAGAGTTTCTTAAAATAGCTAGAAGCAATTTCCTGAATTTCTGCAGGTTCATCAGTCACTATCCCATCCTCTCCCTCTAACTCCCTAACACAGTTCATTTTCTTACGCTTAGAAGCTTGTGCATGGAAGAAAGCAGTATTGCGGTCGCCATCCTTTAACCAGTTAGTTCGAGACCGTTGCATCCAAAATATTTCTTCCTCTTCTAACAGCTTATTAATTTCCTCACGCACCTCATATTCACGTTGCTCATGATCATCACCACTCCCCTCTTCATGCAACTTTTTCAACGTCAAAGTGAGTTCATCAATCCTCTCCCGTAACATTGAAAACTTTTTCCCATAACTCTCATGCAAAGACTTGCGAAGATTGTCAATGCGAAGCAACAAATCAGTTCCATTGGAGAACTCCCATTCGTCAAAGATCAACTTTTCACAATCAACTTCATTACACCATCCCTTCTCAAAATACACTCTTTTACTTCTCCTATGTTGATGCATTCTCTTCTTCCTTCGAGCAACTTCGGTTTTAAACATGATAGGAACATGATCAGAGATGCTAGCTACCAAATTATATAACTGAGCCGTATGAAATCGAGACATCCATTCCGTTGTTGCCAAACCACGATCTAAACGCTCTTTCACTAGCTGCCCACCAGAACATCTTTTCTTCCACGTAAATAAGTTCCCATGAAAACCTATGTCTTGCAACCTACAATCCATCAACACATCACGAAAGTCTTCCATTTGAGTGTCTGACCGAAGTCTACCACCGCTCTTTTCATCCTGCCACATGATCTCATTGAAGTCTCCAAAGCAGAACCAAGCTTTCTCGGGATAAGAAGCTAGTTGTCTCAACAAAGCCCATGATCTATAACGCAACGATGTGTCCGGCTCCCCATAAAAACCAGTAAGTCTCCATTTTGCCAATCCGCTTCGATCATCTACTAGCATATCAATGTGATTCTGGGAAAAACTAATTAGCTGCAGATCAATAGAATCATCCCACATCATCGCCAACCCTCCACTCCTACCAACTGCACTTACGCCAAAACAAGAAGACATCTTACAACTACGCCTAATTCTATCTAGACTACCATCGGGAAGCTTAGTCTCCATCAGGAAAATAACATTCGGTTTCTCTCGACGAAGAAGCTCACGAAGAGCTCGTTCTGCTCGTGGGTTCCCAAGCCCACGGCAGTTCCACGCTACACCTATCATTGTTGTCGGCGGGGCTGATCCTCAGCCTCCACCGTTGCATTAAAAGTAGAAGAAACTGCAGAAGACTTGTTCTTGCCAACCGTAGCTTCAATATCCATCAAACTTGAATTTATGGCTGCGCTTAATTTTTCTCCTAACGTGCTTGCCATGCTGCCGTCACCACCAATATGTCTCTCCTTCCTTTTCCATGAACCTGAACCTCGGGAATTAACACGCCCAGTGTTCGAAGTCGACCCATTTTTCACTTTGTCACCTGCACAACATTCTGTTTTTGCACTAGTCAAAGATACCAACACATTCTACACCACAGGCTTATCAATGTCCATTTTTTGTTTAGACCCAGATGGCCCAAACTGGTCTAAGTCGCATTCAGCACCTCTTTTAAGTAACTTTTTATCCCCTAGGCCCACTTCTGCATTTCGGCCCAAACCAATACCCTTAATTGTGCTCCTAGCTTTCAACACTTTTGCTTTTGACTTTCCTCCACTAGCCGTGTCCTTTGCTCCCATTCCAATCTCCACTGACTCCTTTTTTTCCTCCCCTTTTTCCTCCCCTTTTTCCTCCAGCGAAATAGCCTTTAATGCATCTAAATCAAAACCTGATTTTTCAGGATTAAACACAGTTAAAACGTTCTGGCTAGTCCCTGTTTCTCGCACAATCTCCTCTTCAGATGAGGAAACTGCTTCACTATCATACCCTCCATTATTCCCGCTCGAAAAATCTTTGTTCATAATGAGCTTTCCTTTAATAACACTATTTCCATCTCCAACTTTAACCGTGTCCATCTTCTTGCCACTATCGCCGGAATTTTCTTTGAATAATTCTCGCCGGCAGCCACTACTTTTGTCAAAATTTACTGCATAATCTCTTCGGACTAGAGCCATCTCAGATCGTGGTGCAATATTGGAACCCGACCCCGATATCCGTTGCTTTAGAGGTGAAGCTCGTAACCAATCTCCGTAGGGTGGAGAATCACCATTGTCTTTCTCGGCCTCCTCACTTTCACAATCTATCGCACAGTGTCCCAGTAGTCCACAAGAAAAGCAAAACTCTGGCAATCTTTCATATTTCAAACAGCCTCTCTTCCCTGAATCAGGTTTGCCAATCAAGACCGTACGGCGTAAGGGTTTTGTTATGTCGATTTCCACACGGACCCGTAAGAATCTAGACCAGCCGTTCATGTCCAAAGAAGGGTCTACAGCAATCAGTTTCCCAAACTTCCGACCCATCTTCTCTGCCATCTCAAGAGTTCTTTTCCCAAGCGGGAGATCATAAATCCGGATCCAAAACGAAGACCGATAAAATTGATAATCTTCAGGACGCAAATCACCATCATAATCAGCAAAGACCAATAAGTGTTTATCAAAAGACCAGGGTGATCCCTCTATAACCCGATCCTGATCTGCTTCCGAGGCAAATTTAAAGAGAAAGAGATTCTCCTCCAGGACAACAATGGTGAACTCCTTATACAATTTCCACACCTGCTTAAGTGTCCGTATCATCGCCTGCTTATTGAAAGGTATCACCGTTAACAACTTACCAACCATCCAAAACTGTTCCGAAATATCCTTGTCGTGCCCCTCCAACTCATCGTCACTCACACAATCTTCCTCCTCCGCCGTCAGTGCCAGCAGGCCATACTGTTTGGACAACTCATCCGCCATCACTCTTTCAACACCAATCTTCTAAATCTAAATCAAAAATAGACTAGAGAAACCAATCCAATCCAGCAGAAACCAGGAAAAAAGAAACTCTTAAACTCGAAACAGAACCAACACACTAGAAAAAACTCAGGACTTGCCCACAGCAAGACTTAGAACACTCTCACAGAGACCCACTTTGGAGAGACTGGGGTAATTATTACTATTTTAATTAAAAAACTTTGTAATATTGTCACAATTCTAAACGGTACTAATGGATTTAACGTATGACATAGTATGATAGTAATAATCTTTTATTTATAAAGTGGAGAGTATGTATTTTTACTAAGAAAAAGAAGTGGAGAGTATATATGAAGCATGTACGTACCGAAAGGAACGGGTACATATATATGAAGCAAATTTGGTTCTAAAATTTTCTTTGAAGGGAATTATTGAGGAAACTAATTTAAGATTTCTATCACGCTAATATTTTCGCAATTGAATTGAACTTAATTAAGGATTCAGCAAAATCACCTTGTGGAAACTGAATATAATCCCAAATAAAAATGGGGGAAATTTATTAAGAGATAAATTCGAAAAATAAAGAGTATATATATAAATAAATTCAGAAAATCAAGGAGATAATTTTAGTTTTAGTAATCAAGGAGATAATTAATATGGAAATTGGGAATCAAATTCATATCAAGGAAAAATAATAAGAAAATGATTTATATTTCTATTCTTTTTTCCATATTTAGTTCATTCAAAAATAATTTTATATAATTTTAGTGATCTAGGTTCAATTTTTTGACAGCGCAAAAATTGATTTACTTGTTTTTTTTGGTGAATTAATTGATTTACTTGTTGGATTAGCTATAATGTAGCGATGACATATAATTCTATTTAATTTATTCTAAAAATATATATATAAAATTAAGTAAGTAATTATGTTCTTAGCTTTTCACATTAATTCAAGAATAATATGCATTCTCCTTAACTTAAAAAAAAAAAAGAATATGGATTCTCCCTTTGGTCGAAATAATGAAGTATGTTCAGCTAAAGATCGGTAAAAGTACAGAATTGATCCCTCAAGTGGAGCGAAACTAGCATTTTGGTCCCCCAAGTGAAAAAATATGTAATTTCGTCCCTTAAGTGGAGATAACCGGGCAATCAGGTCCTTTTCGTTAATTGCTGTCAATTGTGCCGTTAAATGTCTGACGTGGCAGTGACGCCGTCAAATATGCTGACGTGTCAACTGCCACGTCATATATTTTGATTAAAAATTATTTTTTTTAAAAAAAATATATATTTTTTAAAAAAATTGGGTGAGGGACCTAATTGCTTAATTAACTCAACTTCAGGGACTCAATTGCTCACTAAGTTCACTTCAGGGACCCATTTGCACATTTTCCCATAATTTTTGGTTTTTTAATAAGAATAAAAAAATTTCATTTTTCATTTTTTTTTCTATTTTTTTAAATCATTTTCTTCTTTTCCAAAACTCATGGTGAATATGATTAATATATTAAATAGTAACATTAATAGATATATAAATGATCTAATTGGCAATATTTAGTATATATTAATCAATTATATCAAGTTTCTATTCCCTGACTGTTTCGTGCTTTAATCAGTCCATTTCATAATGCTTTATTTAATAATAGTTAATTTATAAAACAACTACAATTTTTTTTTAAAAAAAACCACTCACAACCTAATATATAATTTTTAAGAAGAAAAGATGCGATTTTCAAAGAAATTCTGCTTCCTACCAGAAACAAGAGGATAGTAATTATCAAAGTTGTAAATCTTTTTGTAATCTAACCGATGAAAAAATAATTTGATTTGTTTGATTTACTATATATTCTTTTTTTTTTAGTTTAAACGAGCTACTTTTTCATTAATTAAGGAGTTGGATTACAAAACCACACCCTTTGATCACCCAATCTACGCTCAGATTTGGCAATATTATGGGTTAAAATATTTGTCCTCTTTTAAACAAAATTAAAAGAGATAGTATCAAAATTTTAAAAATCATTTTCTTCTTTCTTTTTTTTTTCAAAAAAAGAAAAGAAAAAATGGTTTTTTTAAACAGAAAAAAGGAAAAAATGAATTTTTTTTATTTTTATTCAAAAAAACAAAAAAATTAGGGGCAAATGTGCAAATGGGTCCCTGAAGTGAACTTAGTGAGCAATTGAGTCCCTGAAGTTGAGTTAATTAAGCAATTAGGTCCCTCACCCAAATTTTTTTAAAAAAAATATATTTTTTTTTAAAAAATAATTTTTTATAAAAAATATGGCGTGGCAGATGACACGTCAGCATATTTGACGGCGTCACTGCCACATCGGACATTTAACGGCACAATTGACGGCAATTAACGAAAAGAACTTGATTGCCCGGTTATCTCCACTTGAGGGACCAAATTACATATTTTTTTCACTTGGGGGACCAAAATACTAGATTCGCTCCACTTGAGGGACCAATTCTGTACTTTTACCGTTAAAGATCTCGAATTCAATACCCTAACTCTCATACGTAATTCATTTACTTATTTTGGGTTTTTGTTTTAATTATATATAAAAAAAAATCAAGAAGGATGAAAGCTTAAGCTTCATTCCTATATATAAATAAATTGGAGTAATATTACAAAGATATATATATGTACCTTCTCAAACTCTGTTTCTCTCTCTCTCCAATTAAAAGCTAAGGCCAAAGAGGCAAAGATAATTTCATTTTCCAACAACAATATATATCTCTCTCTTTCTTATATAAACCTTACACCCCAAACAAATTAAAAAGCCTAAAAGCCCAAAAAAAAAGAAAGAAAAAAGAAAAATCAGGTTTTCCCCCTACGGCGCTCTCTGCCTTAATCATCTGTTCTTCATTAAGCAATGAAGAGCATGGTAGAGCAGCAGCAGCACCGTTCCGCCGCCGCAACCAAGCTTTTCAATGCACATATTCAATTCAATGATTTCGTTTTCTATTTCCTTCTCTTTGGTTTTGGTTTAGGCCTTGGGATCACTCTCAGTTTTTACGTCAAAGATATTAATAATTCCGTTGATTTCCAACTCGACCAACTCTCCTCCGTCTCCCACCCTCTCCTAGTCCCATGTTCCGTCCCAAATCCTCCTCCTCCTCCGCCGCCGCCGGCTTTTCCCTCTATTTCAAACGAAACAAACACCGAAACCCGAATCTCCTCTCTTGTCATCGAACCATATCCATCTCCTCCACCTCCAGACGTCGACCCTCAATCTTCTTCTCCTCCTCCTCCTCCTCCTCCACCGGAGCAGCCCAAAATATACAGTATAAATGAGTTTTTTCAGCCGCCGGAGACGACTACTCATAACATGACCGATCAGGAGTTGTTTTGGAGGGCTTCCATGGCTCCGAAAATCAAACACTACCCAATCAAACGAGTACCCAAAGTTGCTTTTCTGTTCTTGACGAGAGGGACAGTGTCGTTAGCTCCACTTTGGGAGAAATTCTTCAAAGGAAACGAAGGATTGTACTCAATTTACGTCCATTCAAGTCCTTCGTCTCTTAATGAAACAGTGCCTCAGAGTTCTGTTTTCTATGGCCGGTGGATTCCTAGTAAGGTCAGAAAATTTTCTCACATCCCATTATTCATTTGTTTTTTAAGTTTTTTTTTTCTATTTTCTTGATTACATTTTCCATTTAATATTTATTTTTATAATAATATATATTTATTGACATATATATTTCTTTCATTTGTCAGTTAACTAGGTAAAGACGAGAAAAAGTATTGGTAAATGAGAATATATTGCATAAATTAGGGATTTACTTGCCATAATATAAGTTTAACAAAGGGCAACTATTCATTAATACAAATTGAGAAGAAAACTTGTTTAATTTTTCAATGCTGTGTTAATTAATGGTCCGTTATTATAGTAACGATAATAATGGTATGATATGAAGTTTGTATCAGAGTCAAATGTAACAACCAATAATTATACATTTAACAGCTCACATTTAATGTTTGGAAAAATATTTCCGAGAAAACAAATTAAAAACAGCTCCAAATAATTAAAAAGCATATTAGTATTAATTATCATTTTTAATTTTTGCTAGATATTAATATTAACTTCAATTTTTAATAAAGTATCTTTTTTTTACCTAAAAAAAAAAAGCTTTTTTGGCCATATGATATTATTAAAATAAAAAGTTTATCAAGTTTAGCAACTCAGTGCCAACAGTCGTACTAATGTTATAAGGGAAGAATGATAAGAATATATTTTTATCATTTTAACGAAATTAACTACTACTAGCTATTTCAATAGAAGTAAACTTCTTTTTATGGAAGCAATTGTATGTAATTAGAACTCTAATTTCTTGCCTTTAATATTATATATTCATTATTAATATTAACACAATTTAATCTATAAGAACAAAAATTATTATAAAATTAGAATGATTTTTTTAGACATATATATATAGGACACTATTTATTATTTTCAGTCAATTAATTAATTAATTAATAATAATAATAATAATAATAATAATAATAATAATAATAATAATAATAATAATAATAATAATAAAATAAGTCAGAAAAATTATAAGAAAACATTAACATACATTTAAAGTGGATGTACACACTTGACATACTATATTTTATTATATATATATATTTAAGATGTCACTGGTTCTTACTTCTTAATATATACATTAATTAATTTAATTGACTTTGGGATTCCTTGGGGTTCTAAGCATTTTGTACACTCTATGTAAGAGCCTGTCTAAGTGAACCTAAACCAAGCTCATTGCTAGAATATACTATATATATTTAATTTAGCCAATGGAATTTCGACAAAGTATATTTATATCATGAGCTTTATATATGGGGAAGCCTAAACTAAAAAAGATTTGGCCACATAAATTAATTACATGAATCTAAATGATAAACAGGTAACTTCACTAAAATCAAGTTGTTTATTTAGGTAATGTCTCCTTATAATTGGATAGCTATTTATGATTCTGATTACTATAATTTTGTTAAAGATTTGGCTAACATGTGCCTATAAACACTCTTTATAAAAGCGGGTAAATTGTTATTTTAGGAAATCTTTTTATTTTACTCATTATTATTTTTACTAAAATCAAGCAAAAAAAAAGAAAAAAAGAAAAGCATTAAACATATCACATGTTTCTAATTCCTATATATGTCAGTTCTCTGGATTCTTATAATTAATTTTTTAGGAAGAAAATAATTTCCCCTTAGAAATATATACTTACATAGTACTTTTAGACTAGACTAGAAACCACCTCACATGTTATGTGATTATTATATAATCAAACAAAAGTCAAAATAAATACTTACATTAGCCCCACAATGTTCAAGCCGTGACATAAGGAATATATATAGTTCAAGTCATGCATCTTAAGAAAAAGTTTTGTCTAAAATTTGGTACACAATTCATGCATTTTCTTATTGTACACCGATTTTCACTCTTACAAGTAATTATTATACACCTTTTCAAGAAATTAAATCTCTCTAATCTAACTACACTCTTCTTATTATTAGCTTAAGAAGATTTCTTCATATCCTAAGTAAATCTTTTGAAACAATACATATAATATTATTTTTACTTCTAAACATTAATCAGATAAAAAATGTGATCATATGGAAACAATAATATATAAATAAGAAATATTTACCCTAAAAGAAGAAATATCATTTTAACTTTTTTATTTTAATTTCAAAAGAATATTCATGCATTGCTTTGATTCCACTCCTTTTCCAACTAATAACAGCTCCTTTTCTTGCACATACACAGAATCTACCTTTTCTCACATTCTAGCTAGCTCCACTTTTCTACATTCTTTTCTTCATTCTTTCTCTCGTGTAAAGAGAAAGAGGCATGGTTAAGAAAGTGTTAGCGAAAATCTAGAAAAAGGATATTTTATCTAAAGATATAATTCAAATGATCATTCTCAATTCAAATAGATTTAGCTAACAAATTGTTTAGATTGGAGATACCAAATTGACGTTCTAATAATTATGTAGAACATTTTTGGGCACATTTTGGGATAAAGTTTTTTTGTTCATATTGTTATAGAATTTCTTCTTTTTTATACTTGCATTTTGGACATACATATATGTTTGGAGCATTGTTATTAATTTGGGCATTACAATCTTTAATCTTAATCTTGCATTTTGGACATACATGTTTGAAGCATTGTTATTATTTTGGCCTTACAATCTTAAATCTTAATATTGACTTTGACTTTGAATCGTTACATAGAGAGTGAGATGGGGAGAAATGAATATGGTCCAAGCAGAACGCCGGCTATTAGCAAATGCTTTGCTTGATATCTCAAACGAACGTTTTGTCCTCCTTTCAGAATCATGTATTCCGATCTTCAATTTTTCCACTATATACAATTATCTCATAAATTCCAAAACATCATTTGTGGAGTCATATGATTTACATGGTCCCGTTGGTCGCGGTCGATACAACAGTAGGATGGAACCGGTGGTAATAATCGAACAGTGGCGCAAGGGATCTCAATGGTTTGAGATGGATCGGTTTCTTGCCCTCGAAGTAATCTCCGACCGGACATATTATCCGGTGTTCCGGAAATTTTGCAAAGGTGCATGTTATGGGGATGAGCATTACTTGCCAACATTTGTTTCGATACATTTCCCAGAGAGGACTTCAAATAGGACATTAACTTATGTGGACTGGTCCAAGGGAGGGCCTCATCCATTTAAGTTTCTAAGACATGATGTGACCAAGGAGTTTTTGGAGATGCTAAGAAGCTTCAACAATTGCTATTATAATGGAAGGAGCAATGGCATTTGCTACTTGTTTGCAAGGAAGTTCTCACCAATTACTCTGTATAGGTTGTTAAAATATGCCCCAGAAGTCATGTATTTTTAATTAATTTGTTTTGTACTTTGTATAGTTTAAAAGTCCTCCGTCGACAAGTCATTAATTTGCATATCTAGACTAATAAATTTATAGACTCACCATAAAAAATGTATTTTTGACATTCTCATTTGGTGAAGGGTAATTATTTTGGGTATAACGTCCATGTATATGGAACGGAAATATCCAGGGTTATATACAATATTGTTACCCATGTTGTGGGTTGGGATCAAATTTGTTAATTCAAAATAATTTATTTATTTTTCTTTTATGCTATCTCTACTTCATAAACTACATTGATATTTTGAATTTAAATATTTTTCTAAGGCCTCGACTATATGAGAGTTAACATAATTGTTTCACGATATGATGAGATTAATCCACCTATAATTGGCTGACCTTTAGTATTGGCTTGATATGATGAGATTAATCCACCTATTATAATTGGCTGACCTTTAGTATTGGCTTATTATAGTCTTTATGTCCCCTAAATTATGGTGTTAAGGACACTTTACCTCTACAAGCAAGATAATCTGCTTTCTGAATTTTCAAAATTCAGGATTTGCTCCTACATCAGGAAATAAATTGTATTTAAAAAGTTCAAGAGGTAAATTGTTTTGAAAATTGTTCTGAATTTAAAAATTTGAAGGATAAGTTATCGCAATTTAAAAATCAATTAGGGACAAAATATACCCCTTTAACGTTATAATTTAGAGGAAAAAAAAGCTAATAAGCATTTTAGTATTTGGATTTTTTTTTTTGAGAATATAAACAAAAACTGTAGTGGAGAGAGGACTTTTGTTATGGTTTTGGGTTTAGGGTGCCCATGAAACCGGGTAACGAGGTTGAGTTAGACCAACAGAGTGGGAACCTCTCCCAATTTTTCCAGCAGTAAAGCATGTGAATGATTGGATCAAACGTCGCTGTTGATTTCATATTTAAATATTTGATTTTGTTCTTTGGGTTGGCAAGATTTTCATTTTCCTAGCTTGAAAAAGCCTAGAAATTTCACAGCAGATGCCACGGAAGCAACCTCACTGGATTTTGGGCTTATTATTCAACAAGGTCCCTGAACTTAAATAAAACGGTCAAATAAGTCCCTGAACTCTAATTGCAGTCAAATAAGCCCCTAAACTCTTAGAAAAGGACAAATAAGCCCCTTTTCTAAGACTAAAATGACTAAACATTTCAAGATTTTCTCAAATAGGATCAAAATACACAATTCCAACAAATTAAAACAAATACTTAGTAAATTTTTACAAATTAGGAAACCCTTAAATGAAAAACAATGCTTCTCATGTGTACACATTAAATTAGATAGAAAATGATATTATCATGTTATTTAAAAATCAAATCCTATCAATCAAAATAAATTCATTAAACGTAATATGATAAAAAATTATCGTATGTTTTTTAGTTTATATATATCTCACACACTAGTATTAACTTATATTGTATCCAATTTGTAAAAAAATATTAAGTATGTATTCTAATTTATTGAAATTGTGTATTTTGATCCTTATTTGAGAGAATCTTGAAATGTTTAATCGTTATTTCAACATTTAGCCGTTAAAAAAAAATGACTTATCTAGCCTTTTAAAGAGTTCATGGTTTATTTGACTGTAATTAGAGTTCAGGTACTGATTTAGCTGTTTTGTATAAGTTCAAGGGTCTTTTTGAACAATAAGCCTTTTTTTTCTAGTCCTCTCTATTGTCTTTTCTAAATGTCTCTCGGGGTTCACTCCACCTACTAACTTTTTTTTTTGCACCAACACCTGCTAAACTTTTCAATTAGTATCATATAGTAACATGAAGATACAATACTAATTCCTAAGTTGAAACTTCAATGTAACTACGACTAATAATAATCTTTCTCATTCTTAGAAGTTCCTAAAACTTTCTAATCTATCAGATTAGGGGCTTTTACTTTTCAGTCCATTCTCCCATCAATTTTAAAAGGAAAATCAATTACTTTATCAATAATATATACTAGGATTAATTACTATATAATATATATATATATATATTATAATAATAATAATAGGACAGATATATATAGCTTAATTTGCATCTTTAGGAAAAATCAAGTTCTATAGACTAGCTATCTCCGTCCCTGAACTTTTCAATTTTAAGAATTGGGTACTAATCAAATTGTTCCAATGACAAGATTTGTGTGGGACACAAAAATTAGATGTATATAACAAATCGATAATTATTACATGCTGGTTTATTTACCAACACATGCTGGGTTGGGTATAAAGATCTTTGTTGAGGTCAAAATATTCTCAACACTGAGATCTGGATGATCGTCCTCAAAGCCTCTTAGTCCTTACGCGCCGAAGATCTGAAAATCAAAGAAGACCTAGGGGTACGGGGATTTGATCCCGCGTTAGCACTTCGACGGTTAAGTCAGTGGTGTTCTTCGATATATCTTTAGACGTTTTCAGCTTAGGGCTAGAAGCTAGGAATTTTAGAATAGGGAGAAAATGAGAGATTTACTCTGTTTATATAGGCACTCGGGTGCCACGTCAGCGGGTCGCGGGTCTGCGAAAAAGTCGGGGGTCGCCCCGTTTAAGTGAATCCGTCGAATGCTTGAGAAATCGATCAGCAATCTTATGAGACCGTCGATCGGTTAGGTGTTGAGATGGGTATCAACAATTGCCCTCCAGGCGTGAGAGGGGTTATAAAATGGCCGTTCGAACGACTTTATCAGCTGAGCGGGTCAAATTGCTGCCCTCCTCTTTTATATGTTTTGTTGTTGTTGTTTTTTTTTTTATTATTTATGGTGGAATTTTCGAAATTCAAAAATTTTTACCCGAACCGTCATTTTGCTGGATTGGCGCTAATCCAACCCTAGGGGTGCCAAGCGTCTCCTCCCAATTGGCCAAACGCTGGCTGCGCAGTTACCGAGACAACTTTCCCACTAAGTTTAAAAGCGGCTTTTCTCTTTCCTTTGCTGTTTCTGATCTTTACATCTTCTACGCAATTTCGCTACCATCTATTTTGCATTTGCCCATTTGCCGTGAAATTCTACCACTTGCCTGAGTGAGTTTAACTTTCAAATCTGGTGCTTCATTTTTGCGACGGTTATAGTGTGATTATCCTTGCTTTCTTATGCTTCTTCAAATGGTGTCAATGTTTGTGTTTAAATCTTCTGAATTTGCAGCTTTTCACTGTTTCTCTGGAAAGTCTGCAACTGGGTTCTTCGCTTGAGTGAGTCCGCCACCACGGATATTCTGGGAAGTGCTGAGTTTCCCATCGAGGTTTCAGACAGCGATTCGGATCGAACTTCGGGGTTTGAAGCTGTTCAAGAGTTTACCGATTCATCCGACAACGAGCTATTTGACGAACTGAGTGCTGTACTTCCCGAGGCTCGTATAAAGTTTGGTAAGGGTTTCTTTGAAGGTCGTCCCTTTTGTTTTGGTTTTGGGTTTTAGTGTGTTTGTGTAGCCATGTCGAAGAGGATTCTTCCCAAAATATTTCTAAGTCATCATCTGTTAGGCCTGAGGGTAGCGATGATCTCAGCTAAGAAGGTGAGCCTGAGGTTAGACTGATTAGGAGAATGAAAGGTTCAGTTCCTGAGACGACTAGAATGTCCGATCGTCCCCTTACATCCGCTTTGGATGAACGCCACCCTTTAGCACACAGCAACATCGCTACCCCTGCTCCTGGAGAGAGTGTTAACTTTAGGAACTTATTCACTGAAGCTCCAACTGGTGGAGATGTTTTAGAAGGGAATAACCCATCCTTCGGTGGTAGTGCAAATCAGGAGGGGTCTTCAGAGGGTACCCCATCACGGCAGATCACACCTTTAAGGCCTTTAGCTGCTCCTGTTGGCACTTCTCCTTCTGCTATTTCATCGCACCCACCTTCAACTGAAGATCGTCCATCTTCAGGTAGCATGGTGAGCTCGTCAGCTACGCTAGAAAATTCTCGAATGCCACTTCTTGTGTTTCTTAGTACGTGTTTGTTCCTGGCTCACGATCTTCTAAGTCTGGCAAGACCCGAACTCGGCGGGGTTATTCCAGGTCGACCAACGCTGCTAGGCTTCAAGCTGCAAAAGCTGGGTTATGGCCAATTTCGGGTTATAAAATGTTTCTCCCAAAAGAAGACGATCGCCTCTTTACTATTGCTTACAATGGTCGACGTACATTCTTTTATAAAGTTATGTTTGAATGCGGGTTTAGGCTTCTTGGACATCTTTTCATAGGGCAGGTCCTGGATTCGTATGGGATCGCGGCTTCTCAACTAAATCCCAACAGCTGGTTTTTATTAATAGGGTATTTAGTTGTATGCATTTACAAAGGTTGGGAGCCGAGCGTCAATCTGATACGCCATGAATTTGCCATTTCTCAATCTGATGGTTTCTGCAGCCTGAACCGTAAGAAAGGGAAAACATTCATTAAGGGTCCTTCAAGCTGGCATTTTTGGAAACCAGAGTTCTTCGAGGTTCAGGTAAAAGATGGTGAGGCTTGGCCCATCGAGACCCAATGGCGTTTGGTGGAGACGTCTAAATTAAATGCTGAGAAATTCATCCTGACTCCCGCCGAACGGAAACAAGTGGCTTATTTGGAGGAACATACCTATAACCCCAGGGAACTTGTTGATTCTGCTCGGTTAGTACTTTGCGGTTTAAGTCCAGAACCTTACAAAATGTCTGGCATTAAGAAACAGAAGTGCAGTGCTGGAGTGTGTACTCCACTGATGATCTTCGAAGATGTGGAGAGAAATGGAAAAATTGTTGAAGTCCGAAGAGGGTTATTGTTGTTAAGAAAGGAGGTTTTCTGCGATCTTGTATGCCACCTTAGGATTTGGCTAATCCTTTCGAGATTAGAGAGTATGCGTCCCCTGAGTTTGTAGTTGACAAATGGGTTTATCCTGGTCTTCAACCTGTGGGTTGCGGTGCTGGTAAATGACCCATGGTTCTTAGACGCATGCAGGAAGCTCATGACAAAGAGCATGCTAACCATCACTCTTCCTCCTCAGAGGCTCATTCTTATGGTTTACTGCTTGTCTAACTCTTTTACTTTGAGGCTGTACTCATTTTGTCAATTGTGATGATCTTTAACCCTTTTTTGCCATTATTTTGTAGAACGTGGTGAGTATAACATAAACCGAGACTGCCTATTGGCTGCCCAGAAGCGCGTTCAGGACGATATCGCAGTTGCTGCGGCGTCCAAGTCTTCTTCAGCTGCCAATGTTATTTCTTTAACAGCTGGGCCCGCTCTTCCTTCCATCACTGAAGAATCAAACGAGTTAGATGATCTGCAAATTATTTCTTCTTCCCTTACTAAGGGGAAAGCTTCCAAACAGTCTGGCCATTTGGCTCCTTCCGCGGCTGGGCATCCCTCCTTATTTATTTCAGGTATTTTTGCCGGTGGGGGGTTTGGAGAGTGGAGGGATCACGAACGACAAGGTCAAGTTTCGCCGCCGTTCATCGAGCTTCTGGGTCGTTACTTCTCCCATGGATTGTCGTTTGGGACACTCTCTGATGTGGCTGCTGTTCGGGAGCTTTCTGACATGGAGCGTGCAGCTTTTATCATGGCATCCGCCTCCCAGGTATGCACTTTTGATTTTTTGTCCTTTGGTTCAGCCATTGATCACTATTTTTGGTGGCTCATTAAGGTCTCGTTCATTTGTAGACTATGCTTGGCGCCGAGGCTAATTTCGCCAAGTATGAAGAGGAGATTCGAGCCGCTGTTCCTGGAATTGGCAACTTTATTGACAAGAACAAACCTGGAGCCTCCGCTCTTCAGGTTAACAAACTAAAGGCTGAGTTGTCAGATGCTCGTGCCCAGCTGATGACTATTGAGGGAAAGCTGAAGGCTGTCGAGCTAAGTTCGAGGGAAGCAAACAAGAAAGCAAAGAAGAAGGATGATCTACTGCGAAAAGAGAGAAAGAATAATATTAAGAATACAAAGAAACTGCAAGTGAGTTTTGCTGCTGATGCTCTTTCATTTTCGTTGATCTTCACTTCGTTTCTTTCTCACTTCTGTGTTTATACAGCATCTAAGTGTCCTTTATTTTTCTGCAGACTCAAGAGAACAACTTGAATGCTGAACTGGATGCTTGCTACGAATCCACCGCTCGTCAGATCCTTAGGGCTAGGGCTTCTGCTATTTATATGATGCAGCAGTACAAGGGTGTCGGTGATGTATCCGACATCAACTTTGATGCTGAAGAGCTGCCGGCTGGGGATCCCTTGTCCAGAGATCTCGACCCCAAGCCATTCCAAGCCCCTCCTGAAGAACCAGAATCTTCTTAGGAAGATATCGTAGATGCGGGCAAAGAGGATGGAGGCAGCCTAAGTATCAGCCCCGAGGATGTGGAAGTTATTGAACAGCAGGGAAGTGGTCTCCAAAAGAAGAGGAAGACAACTGAGAGTTGAAATGGTTTTATTTTGTAATTGTCTATCAAACAATTAGTCCTACGGGACTGCCCTTCAAACAATTTGTTTTGTAATGTTATAACTGGATTTGATTGTTATCATAGTTTATCTTTTGAATAATTCATTTAACTGCAGTTTATCTTTTGAATAATTCATTTAACTGCTCGTCCTTTTCATTGGGAATTTGATCCTTACTTGAGGGGGGACGTCTCATTAGGGGACGTCTGTCCTCTTTATTGGTTATATGGGGACACCGATCGGGGTACTCAACCATTACAGAGGGGAGAACGTCTCATTAGGGGTTGTCCTTCCTTCTTTTAGTTATACGGGGACACCAGTTTAGGTGTTCAACCGTTATAGAGTAAGGGCGCCTCAGTAGGGGACGTCCTTTACTCTTTGCTAGTTATACGGGGACACCGATTCGGGTGTTCAGCCGTTTTTAGTATATTTGGAAGCTATGTTGGGAGAAACTTTTCCAATTGCTATTACAATCGATGTAACCAAAGTTTGCATTCAATAAGTATCCTTGAAAAGATAAACGTCTTTAGTAAAATCTAACAGAAAAGTAAAGATAAAATCTCATAACCAGGCTGTTGGGTGACGACCTACTGATAGTACTTCTTGAGATGAATGGCATTCCGGGTTCTGGGGATTGGTTCTCCGCCTAAGCTGGTCAGCCGATACGCTCCTTTCCCAATCACCTGTGAGATAGTGTAAGGACCTTCCCAATTCGGAAATAACTTTTTCTTCTCGTTAGCTGGTCTGTTGGCTTCAAAGCTTCTAAGAACCAGGTCCCCTATCTGAAACTGTCGATTCTGAACCCTTTTATTGTAGTAGCGACTGACCTGCATGGACCTGTTTGCTTGCTTCAGCTGTGCAGTTAGCCGAACTTCTTCCAGGAGATCTAGATTAGTTCTGTGTTCTGCCTCGTTATTTTTTGGGGAGAAGTGAGAGCTTCGGAGCGTATGAATCCTGGTTTCTGCTAGGATAACTGCTTCCGTTCCAAAGGTTAGGTTGTAAGGTGTTTCGCCTGTTCCTGTATGGCTCGTAGTTCAGATTCCCCACAAGATATTTGGGAGTTCTTCGACCCATTTGCCCTTCGCATCTCCTAGTTTCTTCTTCATCGCAGACAAGATCTTGCCATTGATCGCCTCAACTTTCCCGTTCGTCTGCGGATGAACCACCGAACTGGCGACAAGCCTGATTCTGTTGTGGGAACAGAAGTCTTGTACGTGCTTGGCTTGCAGTTGGAGTCCGTTGTCAGAGATTATGACGTGCGGCACCCCAAATCGACAGAGGATATTCTGCCATAAAAACTTTTCCACTGAATACTGAGTTATGCTGGCTAAAGGTTCGGCTTCTACCCACTTGGTGAAGTAATCGCATCCTACAATGACAAATCGTCTGCTTCCTGTTGCTGTTGGGAGCGGCCCTATAAGGTCGAGCCCCCACATTGCGAACGGCCTTGGGGCCTTTATAATGTTCAGTTCTTCAGCTGGAATCCTGGGTACCTTGGCGAACATCTGACATTTTTCGAACCAAGTCGGCTGCATCTTGTTTCATTGTCGGCCAATAGTACCCCTGCCTGATGATCTTCTGAGCCAGGGACCTTGCTCCTGTATGATTCCCACACTTTCCTTCATGGACATCCCTCAATACGAGATCAGCTTCTCCGGGTGGTAGGCATCGTAGGAGGGGTAGAGTATAAGACTTTTTGTACAGGACGTCGTCTAGGATAACATACCGAGACGATCGTCTCTGTTGAGCTGCAGCAGCTTTTCGATCTAAAGGTGGACCGTTACCCTTCAAAAAATTTTCAATCTCGTCCATCCAACACGGCTCTCTTTCATTATTGATGTTCAATGTTTGATAACTTCTTGGGGATCGCGGATGCGATAGATATTCCATGAAGATCTGTCCTCTAGTGGCAGACGTGTTCGACGAAGCAAGTTTGGATAAGGCATCTGCCCTTGTGTTCTGCGCTCTGGGAACATGCTGGAGACTCACATTGACGAACTTCATCCACAGCTCTTGTACTTGCTTATGATAAAGCATCAGGTTTGGCTCCTTTACTTCAAACGAGCCCAATGTTTGATTAGTTATCAGCTGTGAGTCGCTGTTCACCTTCAGGTTTTTTTTTAGGCGCTCTGCTATCTCCAATCCGCTATCAAAGCCTCGTATTCTGCTGCATTATTAGAGAGTGGATACCCGAAGGTTAAGCAATATTGGTATTCTTCCTGTTTACCTGGAGAGACTAGAAGAAGTCCTGCTCCCACTCCTTCTTTGACTGCAGATCCGTCTACAAAGAGTTCCCAACATTCTTCGTCACGGTCTGGATTTGAAAACACCCGTTCTGGTGCTTTTGGAGGGCTTGCCTGATCATTCTTTGTTTCTGGATCGGGGTCTTTATCATTTCTACCAGTATTTGCAATCCTATCTTGAGGGAGTTGTTCATCAGGAAAAGTACATTCAGCGACGAAATCTGCTAGCGTCTGCGCCTTAATTGCTCGTCTTGGCTGATATTCGATGCCGAACTCGCTTAGCTCCACATTCCACTTCAATAGTCGTCCAGAAAGATCTACCTTCTGAAGGACGTCTTTTAAGGGTAAATCAGTAAGAACAATTACTTTATGGGATTGGAAATATTGGCGTAGTCTTCGTGACGCCACTACCAAAGCGAAAGCTATTTTCTCCAACTTTGAATAGTTAAGCTGTCCTCCTTGAAGTGCCCGGCTAACATAGTAGACCGGCATCTGTCCTTTCCCTGTTTCTTTGACCAGAACGGCAGCCACGGTCTCATTCGCTGCTGCTAGATACATGTACAGCGCTTCCCCTTCATTCGGCCTTGTGAGTAAGGGTGGGGAGCTGAGGTATAATTTTAACTGCTCAAAAGCTCGCTGGCATTCATCTGTCCAAATGAATCTTGTCTTCGTTCGAAAAAGATGGAAGAACGGCAGGCACTTGTCTGCGGATTTTGAAACAAATCTGTTCAGGGCCGCTACCCTCCCTGTGAGACTTTGAATTTCTTTGACTGATTCGGGGGTTTCATGTCTAAGATAGCCTGCACTTTCTCTGGATTAGCTTCAATACCTCTATTGGAGACCATAAATCCTAGAAACTTTCCAGCTTCTACACCGAACGTACACTTTGCAGGGTTAAGTTTCATGTGATACTTTCTTAAATATCCAAAGCATTCGGCTAGATCTTCCAAATGCTGCTCCATGGTGGAACTCTTAATCAGCATATCATCTACGTAAACCTCCATGGATTTTCCAATAAGATCTTTAAAGATCTTGTTCACGAGCCGTTGGTACGTTGCTCTGGCGTTCTTCAGCCCAAAAGGCATAACATTATAGCAGTACAACCCATCTTCTGTTATGAAGGACGTCTTCTCTGAATCCCTTGGATCCATGGGAATCTGGTTATACCCGGAGAAGGCATCCATGAAGCTTAAGAATTTGTTTCCAGATGAAGCGTCAACTAGACGGTCAATAGAAGGAAGTGGAAAGCTATCCTTCGGGGAGGCTTTGTTTAGATTGGTAAAATCGACGCACATCCTCCATTTGCCGTTAGCTTTCTTTACCATCACGACGTTTGACACCCAATCTGGATACTGGACTTCTCTGATGAAATCAGCCTTAAGGAGCTTGTCTACCTCTTCCCTGATAGCTGACATTTTCTCTGGGGAGAACGTTCTTTTCTTCTGTTTCACTGGTTTAAATTGCGTGTCCACGTTCAGTTTGTGGCTCATGATTGATGGGTCGATCTCAGGCATCTCGGCTGCTGACCAAGCAAAAACATCCGCATTATCTTGTAAGAATTCTGTTAAATCCAGCTGTTCATCCGGTCCTAACATCGAGCTGATCTGAGTGGTTCCATCCGCTATATCCGTACGTAGAACAACCTTCATTGGTTTGTCTACGGGCTCAGGTTTGATCGCCTTAGATTCATCTCGCGCATCGAGCGTATGGTCTTGAACAACTTTGGGCGAGTGATCTTCCTTATTCTCCACGTCCGTCGTTTCCATAGGTTCAGGGGGTTTAATTTCCCTGTCCGCTACTTTTACGGGTTCATGGTCTTCCGGCATAGCGTTTCCCAGACTTATTGTATTAACTTCCATGTCGGTCACTCCTGAAGATCTACTACCCGTGGGTAACTGCCCCCCTGGTTGATCGTCCGCCATACTTTCTTCCACTTGGATCTTCGTCCTTGCTCTTGTTGGCAATCTTAAGGAAGTTACATGACATCTTCTTGCTGTGACAGGATCCGATCTCATGTATCCAATCCCCGTCGGAGTAGGGAATTTGACAGTGAGGCAGTAGACTGCTTCTACCATTTGAACCTTCTTCATTAAGGGCCTGCCGATCAGACCATTGTATGTTGAAGGCAGGTCGACCACGACAAAGGTATGAAGTATGTTCAACGAATGTTCACCATCCCCCATGCAGATCGTCAGATTGGCTTTTCCTTTAGTGGGTGTTGGCATGAGGTCGAAGCCGTAGATCAGACCAGACGGAGTTAGGTTTGAGTCTGACAACCCATACTGCTTATAAGCATTATACATCAAGATATCTACTGCACTTCCACTATCGACCAGGAGACGCTCAGTAGTATAGTTAGCGATCATGGCTCTAACTACTATGGGGTCGTTCCCCTCATTGATCCCCATATCTTCATTGTTGTCGAAGGTGATAGACCATTCTGGGGGAATGTTCGTCGGTTCCGGTGCTCTTATCCCAAGGGACATTACTTGTCTCATGTGAGCCTTTCTCTTGTTTTCCGTTAAAACCCATTCTTCTGTCGCCCCAATTATCGTCAAAACATGACCCTTGGGCTCTGGTCTTTTCCTCGGATCAATCTGACTGGCTGTGTGTAGACTGCCGTTGATGGTCGTCACCCTTGGGTGTTTTTTTTTTTGCACATAATTCTTCAGATACCCTCTTCGGATGAGATCTTCAACTACATCCTTCAGATGTGCACATTCGTCAGTCGTATGTCCATAACTCGGGTGAAACTCACATTTCCTTCCGGTCTGCCTTTGTCTTTGGTTTGACTTGGATGGGGCTGGCCACTTCACCTTCTCCACCAAACCACTAGTTACGATGGCATTCAGTACGTTCGACCGAGTATCAAGCAAAGGAGTGTAGTTAGCATAACCAGCGCGCTTTGGGTGATCATCCTGCTGATGTCCGATTCCCTTTCTATTTCTCTGCCTGCTGAACGGAGATTTGTTTCTTTCCCTTCGTGGACTTTTCTGATTCGTGTTGACTGCATTCGACCGAATTATCTCAGGACGCAGACCATCTCTGTATTCCATTGATAAGTCAGTTTCATCATAAACTTCTGCCCGGTCATAGCAATCTTTCAGCTTCTTTGGTGGACGTTCGCCCAATGAATACCTCAACTCTCTATGCATTAAACCGTCTAGGAATATCTCTACTGCATCCTTGTCTTTAAGGTCGTCTACCTGTATGTGCGCTTCGCTAAACCTGGTTACATAGTAGGACAGTCGTTCTCCATGTTCCTGCCTGACGGTTCTCAAATATCGAATTGCTTTTCCCTTTTGAACTCTACTGTTAAAGCCCCCTTCCAATTTGACGGCTAACTGCTCAAAGTTGGTAATGCACCCGTTCGGCAATCTATAGAACCACCTCTGGGCTGCTCCATCTAAGGTGATCGGGAATATTATGCACATCACAGAGTCAGAAAGCTCTCTGTACCGACATAAACTCTCGGAAATAGTTGACGTGCTGTCTGGGGTCTCCTGTCCCGTCGTACTTCTCTTTGGGTTGTTTGATATGCGGGGGAACTCTCACCCGCCGAATAACAAGCGATAGAGGGGAGACCTCTTCTGGAATCGCTTCTAGGGGTACTATCTCATCTTCGCCTTTTCCTGTTAGCTTCTCGACCGCTTTTGTTGCTTTGTTAAGCTGCACTTGCATCTTCTGTATCAGCTCATCACGGGGATCGACATTTCTGTCCTGTTTCTCCCGAGCGCGACGCTCTTTTTCCTTTCCCCTTTTGGGATCTGGTTGAGATGAATGTCCAACTGACTGCGCCTGAACTTGGCGACCGTCATCTTCCTTTCCGGACTTTGGTTTTCGTGGCTCGTCCTCCTTTTCTCCAACCTTCGCTACCGAACTTTCGGCCCCATCATTATTGTCCCCGAGTACAACAATCTTCGATCTGATCTTTTTAGGTGGTGGCTGATCTTTGGGATCTTTAGTCCATACATTATGAGGGATAAGTTGTCTCTTCCTTTGTCCGCTATTGGCCCGTTGATGCCATGCAGCCTCGAGTTGCTCAGCTTTCTCTTTCACATCTTTAGCCACCTGGTTGGCCTCTTTAGCCTCCTGTGCTGCCTTCACCGCCTGTTCGGCCGTAGCACGCTCCCTTGCGATTACTTCGGCTATGCGTTGATCAGACCTATGCTTTTCTGCTCGTAGCTAGGCTATCAGGAGATCACGTTCATCAGCAAATGAGTTCAAGTTGAGGGGCTGCTATATTCGTATGAGTTCCTGCCCCTCAAACCCTGTCCGGCCCTCTGCCAACGTCCTGGTGATTCCCCCCTGCTTGAGGTTCCTTCATTTTCATGGATGACCGTCGAATCGAACGTTGTTGGAATGGAGATCGCCTTGTACGTCCCCGTAGTCGAGTCGTATCTGAGTAGCAAGTCCCTCGCACGCGTTGAAAGCGTAGGCAACGGTAGGGGTTGTGATCCCAGTGGATCAGTGATGGGTGGTGTGCGACCTTCAGCAACTCCGACGTTTGCATCTACCTCGGAGGGATTGACCCCCTGCATCAAAAGATTTCGAGTTTCTTGAACTTGTTTTTCGTGCTGCAGTGGATCGCTGGGAGTCGACATGGTTTGGTCTGTTCCCACAGACGGCGCCAAAATGTTGAGGTCAAAATATTCTCAACACTGAGATCTGGATGATCGCCCTCAAAGCCTCTTAGTCCTTACGCGCCGAAGACTTGAGAATCAAAGAAGACCTAGGTGTGCGGGGATTTGATCCCGCGTTAGCACTCCGACGGTCAAGTTAGTGGTGTTCTTCGATATATCTTTAGAGGTTTGCAGCTTAGGGCTAGAAGCTAGGAATTTTAGAATAGGGAGAAAATGAGAGATTTACTCTGTTTATATAGGCACTCGGGTGCCACGTCAGCGGGTCGCGGGTCTGCGAAAAAGTCGGGGGTCGCCCCGTTTAAGTGAATCCGTCGAATGCTTGAGAAACCGATCAGCAATCTTATGAGACCGTCGATCGGTTAGGTGTTGAGATGGGTATCAACAATCTTGATGTTCCTTAACAATTTTGGGTTCAAGTCTTGTAAATAAAAAAATATATATATATGTTGGGAGATCCTTCCGTTAATTTGGTCCAACACACGACTTGACTTTAGACTAGGTATAATGTGGTTATCAGATATTGAGGGTTAGTAAAATTTTACAACCTCCAGCATTTCATGATCCTTTGTCACTAGTTATTCAGAGATGTCGAGATTTGCTTCAGCGTGATTGGTTAGTTCATACTTATAAAGAGGATAACATGTGCAGATCCTGGCTAGTTGGGCCTATTATGCATGCGTCATTTGATGTTTCCATTTTGGTTCGACCTCCGGGTATACTTCATCGTTTTATCAAGGATCGAATATGCGGGTGTCTAGACCTAGGGCCATCGTTAACTAAAGCGGTCTAAGACCGCTCTTATGTACAAAAAGAAAAAAAAAACTCTCGAATATTGCTAGCTTACATACAATTTTCGATCTTCTATGAAATTTTCTTGCTTGATACTCTTTATTATTAATTAATTATATATACTCCCTAATTGCCAAAAAAATGTAATAATATACTGCCTTAATATTATATTGTCTTGCAAGTTTTGACGCTATAACGTGTGTATATGTATAAGTCTTGCAAGTTTTATGGCTTATCAATATTCTGAATAGTTTCGGTAATGTAACTAATCATGTAGTGGTGCGCGGGTTTTCTATGCGTTTGTAATTCCAATCTTATTAATCAAAAAGTTTATTTCTTAAAAAAAAAAAAAACGTTGATATTGTAAAGGAAGGAGGTAGTATAGAAGAAGTCGTCAGCTATGATACCCTTAATCACCGGTGGCTTTGGTGGCAATCGGCAACAATTTGCAAATTTAAGGAAAGACTAGAATGAAAGGAAATTAGGAAATTAAGGAAAATATTCTTAAAGCTAAATGACAAACATGTTATATATCTGGCCAGCACATGATAATTGATGGCGACATGAAGAATTTTGTCAAATATTTAACAATTTAATTATATGAAATAGATTGTTTTTCTTCTCCTTTTTTTTTTTTTCTTTTTAATGAAAAGATTGAATTCTCTCTCTCTTTTTATCGCGGATAAGGATTAGAATATCCTTGCGTGATAAACTTTTAGTAATTTATAACATGATAATTCAAATTATCCAAATCAATCTTACATAAATTTAACCTCACATTGGATAGACATACAATTTATAGATGAGTCGTAAAATTAAAAACATTTGTAAATTATTAGTTCTTATTTCCACGTGCGTTGCACGCGACCAATTATGATTAAATTATAAAAAAAATTAAAATAAGAATTAAAATTAATTATTTATAAATAAAGTGGCAACACCTGGTCCAAACTCGATAACCCGTCCAACCGATCGAACTCGATTTGACCAGAAAAAGTAAACCAGACCCGACAAACTTATAACCCAAATGACCTGAGAAGTTAACATGAATGACCCAAGAATATTATAAACTAAAATTATTTTTTATTCAATAAAATCTACATTGTTATAATTTTAACCATTTTAAATTATCATTTATTCAATAAAATTTATATTATTGTTATAATTTTACCTATTATGATTAAATTTGCTAAACTTCATTATATGAATATAAGTACTAAATCAGTTATATGAATAATTTAAGATAAATTTATAATTAGTAATTTGTTTTTTTACATAATGAATGAATAATAATAATTAATTAGTAATTTCTTGACAATTTTTTCTATTGGGTTTTACTACTGTACTAATAATCTCACCGGTAAGGATTGTAATTCTATTTTCATTTTTATGGATACTAATATTATTAATTAATTTATAATTTTAATTGATGTAATGAAAGAACATAAATTTAGATATTATATAACCAATATTTATTTGAACACATACCCTCATTTCATAATTAATTATATATTTAATATTCAAAATTAATATATAAAAGGACACATGTCAACTCTTTAAATATGCAGTTTGTTAAACTTCACCGGCAGTCGATTGTAAAATAATAAATCGAATAATAAAGATATTAAATAAATTTAAAAATTAAATATTAAAAAATTCAAGGCTGACCGAATTGATCCGAGTCCTAGACCGAAAAACTCAAAACCTGAGTGACCTGAGGCCAAAACCCGAACCCGCCTGACCCTAGACCCAGCAGACCTGAGACCCGAATGACCCGAACCCAGATGAGCCGAAATCCGAATTACCCGAGAAAATTACCTCACTCATTTGACCTAGACCCAGATGACCCGAACCGAAAACCCGTCTAACCCACCCGATTGACTCTTCTAACCTTATAAGTCAAAGGAAATAATTGCATGTTACTCTTCTTTTTATTTTAAAAATTTTAAATTCTTGTCACACACTCCAATTATACATTAAACTACTAATACACACTTCAAAAATAGAAAAAGGTCAATCACAATAATTAAATTCTAAATAAATTTTTAACTTAATTAGTTTAAAAAATGATGAATAATTAACGATTAAGCAACTTATTTTAAATTTTAAACTTGATAATAATAATTTTTTTAGTTTATATTATAATTGAAATAGGTCCAAACTACCAAAAAGTCTCCAATTTTTTTTTTAAAAAATTAATGGTAAAAATAAAATATTTATAAAAATATTGAATTTTATGAAATAAACATATAGTTTTTAGTAGAATAACTGTAAAAATTTATTTCTAAAAAATAACTTTAAAATTTAAATAATTTCATTTAAGAAATATATTTTAAAAATTCTAATATATCTAAGTTTTTTAATTAATTAAAATAGTAAAATGGTAAAAAAAGATATAAGGATATCAGATTTAATTAATGAAAATAGAGTTTTTAGTTGAGTAAAACTATAAAAGTATAATATATTTAAGTTTTTTTTAATTAAAATAGTAAAATGGTAAAAATAAAATAGTTATAAGGATATTAGATTTAATTAAAATAAAAATAGAGTTTTTAGTCGACTAAAACTATAAAAGTTTAAATAATGACATTTAAGAAATATATTAAAAAAATAAGGGTATAATGGGCGATTCAAAAGTTTTACAGGAACTCATACTTTTATATATAACTAGTCTTTACTTCCACGTGCGTTGCACGTGATCCAAACTCGATAATCCGTCCAATCCAGCCGAACTCGACTTGATCAGAGAAATTAAACGACCGACGACCCGACAAACTCGTAATCCGAATGACACGTGAAATTAACCCGGATGACCCAAAGATACTATAAACTAAAATTATATTTTATTCAATAAAATCCACATTGTTATAATCTTAACCATTCTAAACTATAATTTATTCAATAATAATTATATTATTATTATAATTTTACCTATTATGATTAAATTTGCTAAACTTCATTATATGAACAATTATTATATATGAATAAATACTAAATAAGATTATAATTAGTAATTTATTTTTTACATAATGAATAAATAATAATAATTAATTAGTAATTTCTTGATAATTTTCTATTAGGAAAGAACATAAATTTAGATATTATATTTAATATTTATTTGAACATACACCCCACTTCATATTTAATTACATATTTAATATTCAAAATTATTAATATATAAAGGGACACATGTCAACTCTTTAACCCGTATATACAGTTTACTAAACTTAACCGATAGTGGATTGTAAAATAAATTGAATAATTAAGACATTAAATAAATTTAAGAATTAAGCATTAAAAAATTCAAGACTGACCCAATTGATCCGAGTCCTAGACCCGAAAAACCCAAAACCCGAATGATCAAGAACCCGAGTGACCTGAGGTCAAAACCCGAACCAGCATGACCTTAAACCCAGCAAACCCAAGACCCGAATGACCTGAACCAAGATGAGCCGAAACCCGAATGACCCGAGAAAATTACCTGACACATTTGACCTGGTCCAAGATGACCCGAACCTAAAACCCGTCCAACCCGCCCGATTGACTTTTTTTTTTTGCATTCTATTCCTATAACTTTATAAGTCAAGGAAATAATTGTATGTTACTCTTCATTTTATTTTTAAAAATTTTAAATTCTTGTTATACACTCCACTACATTAAACTACCAATACGTACACTTCAAAAATAGAAAAAATCAATCACAATAATTAAATTTTAAATAAATTTTTAACTTAATTAGTTTTAAAAAATATGAATAATTAATTATTAGGCACCTTCTTTTTAACTTTTAAACTTGATAATAATACTTTTATTAGTTTATATTATAATTGAAATGGGTCCAAACTCCAAACCTACCAAAAAGCCTCCAATTTTTTAAAATTAAAATGGTAAAAATAAAATATTTATAAAAAATATTGAATTTAATTAAATAAAAAATAAAGTTTTTAGTAGAATAACTGTAAAAGTTTATTTCTAAAGAAAATTGTAAAATTTAAACAATTTTATTTAAGGAATATTTTTAAAAATTGTAATATATCTAAGTTTTTTAATTAAATTAGTAAAATGGTAAAAATAAAATAGGTATATAAATAAAAAATAGAGTTTTTATTTGAGTAAAACTATAAAAGTATATTTAAAAATTCTAATATAAAAGTATAATTTTTTTTTTGAGATAAATATAAAAGTATAATTAAATAGTTATAAGGATATTAGATTTAATTAAATAAAAATAGAGTTTTTAGTTGAGTAATACTATAAAAGTTTAAACAATGGCATTTAAGAAATATATTCGAAAAATAAGGGTATAATGGACAAATATATACGAAAAATAAGGATATAATAAGTGATTTAAAAGTTTTACAAAACTCGTACTTTTATATATAGTATAGATATAGATTAGTTTTTTTTAGTCGAAGTAAATTATTAATTCAGTCACCTAACTTTGATGGTTTTTTTTATTTCGATCATTCAATTATGAAAAGTAATAAGTAACAATTACATAAGTTTATAAGGTTAAATATTTAATCACATAACCCCTAAAAGTTAAAACTAAATAACCCGTTCACGTGGCATGGCCGCATCATTAATCATGTTATGTGGCACGGTGATAAATATGACATGGCATGGACACATCATCGAACATGTCATGTGGCATAACCATAATAACATGCCATGTCACATATTGGGATGATATATAGTCATGCCACGTCATTGTGCATTGAGGTTATAAGAATTGAATGACCGGAATATTCAATTAAGGTGATGAACAAAACAGAAAATTATTAGCAGTTATATAATTTATGTAATTTAACAGAAAGTTGTTAATATGATAATATTTATTTTTTTTGTTGGTCTTACATGAGGGGGAGGGGAAGGGGAGAGGTTCGAACCTTTACTTTTTTTGGTGAACTCCTTAGTCTCTCAGGACTAGATTAAAAAGTGGAGTTCATGATAATCTAATTAGATATAGAAGTTAGAAAATAAAATAATAAAAAATAAGTGTTTTTTCTAAAGCAAATATTTTTGTTGTAATTGCAACCCAAACTGTTTTTAAATGATAGAAACATGAGTAAAATAATGTAAAGAAAACTTTTGGGGACAACCTAAGGGCCCTACCCAAAGATACTTCTAAGAAATGAGGGATTTTGAGGACTTTTTGATCATTTGCCAAACATTAAAAGTTAAGTCTAAACATATATATCTGTTGTATATTATCACAGTGATAATTGAATCAAAACTCTCTGTTTTTCTGGATTATATTAAACCGTTGGATAGATATCCAAGGGCTAATAAATTAATTTGAATGTTATAGAGTTGCAGATAAATAAAAAGAAATGGTTGACTCAAAGGAGAGTTGACGTCAAAAAGTCATGAAATCGGACATCACAAAATTGCATAGGTCACTCCGTGGCTATTACCCAGCTGGTTCCTCCAACATTCCAAGAACCTTCTTTTTTATTAATATTTTTTACAAGTCATTTTAAGTATTTAAGAGGCAGCACCCCATTTCTTACAACATCATCGTTTTAAGACCAAACAAACCCTAACTCCCTCTTCTCTTCATCTCTCTGTTTCTTCAGTTATTATCTGTTAATTAGTTTCTTTTTTTTTCTTTTTTTTTTTGGGTTCCCTTCACCTGAAAAATGGCGGCTAAAAGGCTTCTTGGTGAATCTAGTTCGGACCCAGATGAACCCAAGGAGAAACGGATGAAACCTAGACCTTCTTTTGCTAAGTATGTTTTACAATATTTTTGCCTTTTGAACAATTAATTCTTAGCAATTTCTGTTCTTATACCAGCTTTTCAATCTTGATTTCATTGCATCAAAACCATAATATTCTTACATATATTTTATTGTTACAAAACACATATTGTTTGTGTTCATATTTGGTGCAAGTTTACAACTCTTTTCTTTTTTTATATCAAATGATCTCTTAATTAATCATAAGCTTTTTTATTCTACATGTTGAACAGTGTGATTGGGGAAGCTGTTATGCTGAATTACTTGTGTACTGCCTTGGAACCAGTCCTTAGAAAAGTGGTATATATCATATCTTAAGACTTTCATAATATTTCAATATTACTTGCAAATATTTTCAAAACATAGAAATGATTAATTAATATTATAAGCATATCCTTAAATATTCAGTATATAAAGTTTATATTCATATATGCATATCAAATATATATATATATATATGAACATCATGCAAATAGTTTAAAGCTTTTAATATTTTGGTTACTAATCTATCAATAGGTGCAATTTGACGTTTTTGCTTAAATATATATATTATCCAAATTTTGCAATAATTTCATGCATAAAGTTCTAGTAAGCATTTTGCCTCATTTTACTCCTCATTTTTTACATTTATATAGTAAATTTCTACAAAAAAAAAAAGTTATAATTTTAATTTCTTTCAGGTCAATGAAGAAGTAGAGCGAAGTCTTCTTCGACGAGTCCGTTCATTCAACCGGTCTCCATCACTTCGTATCCAAGCACCGGAACCATCAACCCTTCGGCTAATTTTCCCAAAAGGACTTTTCCTACCAATCTTCACTGGTAGCAAGATCATGGATGAAGAAAGCAACCAACTTCAAGTCCTTTTGGTGGATACGAGATCAGGAGACCAAATGGTTCCGGTGCTTCTCCCCAACCCAATCAAAGTAGACATCGTCGTGCTTGATGGGGACTTCCCATCCGGCGACGGTACCAACTGGACGAGTGAGGAGTTTGATAGGAACGTCGTTAGGGAGAGGACCGGAAAACGCCCTTTGCTTACCGGAGAGTTGGGAGTGACGGTTAGAGAAGGCGTTGCTTCCGTCGGTGATATTGAATTTACCGACAATTCGAGCTGGATTCGTAGCAGAAAGTTCAGGATTGGTGCCAAAGTTGCACAAGGGAGCTACCAAGGTGTTCGCATCAAGGAAGCACTCACTCAAGCTTTTGTCGTTAAAGATCATCGTGGCGAATGTAAGTTTTCTTATTTCTACTATTTACTCATACTAATACCTTAAACTATAAAAACGATTATTACTATCATATAACTGTCACTCATTTCTATATATAGGTACTTTTGTTTAGATGGTAATTAAGAGACCGCAATTGGGAATGATAATCTAATAAATTTTTAATAAAACTGTAAGAAAATGTTGCAAGTATAGTTCCCTTCCTTACTAGCTGTTGTATACTTTGCATCTGACCCTATAACTTAGATATATACTATTTGTCAATTTGTTGTTTTAAAAATCTTTGTTCTCGTTTAGTTTATTAGAGAGTTTGTTGATAACATTAATTAATGATATATATACACCAACCCAAATACCGAGTCAAACTAAACTTGCAAACACATTAAAGAAAATTAAAAAAAAAGAAAACCAAATCAACTAGCTTTTTGATTGTTTAGGAAGTGAGAGAATCTATATATATAGCATGGGTTTCTCTCTTTGGATATCATCACTTCACTTCTAGTCTAGTGTTTAATAACCTATTAAAAACCATGTGAGTCTAATATAGAGAGAATATTGCCAACTCTAATACTTCTATTATAAATATGTTTAATCTCAAACAAATTAACATTAGTAATTTTTTATTGAACTTTTAAATTCGAGAAATATGGAAAACTCTTATTTTTTTTTTTAATATTTACAAATTAACCTTAGATCGGGTAGGAGAAAACATTAACTTTAATTTTAATTAACACTATTTCCAGGATTTAGTCATTTTTATATATTTATATTTTTTAATTTTAAGATAATAAATATAGTATACTTGCTTTTTATGTAGCTCTAATGATATCAAAATTATCTTCAAGTAGTAAGCTATCTATACATAATGCATAATTTTGAGGTTGATAAACTTTTTTTTGTTCAAAAGGTTGATAAACTTTCAAAAGGTTAAACTCCATAAAACTCCATAAAAATCAATTTAATATATGTGGTCTCAACTCAATCTGACATAGAGTAGTATTTTATATAGTGAAAGTCTGGGTCCATGAGCCACTAGCTCATTGATCCAGATGGGGCAATTCGCATTTCATGCTTTCAAACCATTCAAGTCATTTTCAGTCAACAAAGGCTTCTTCTAATTAGTTCCATAACTTAACTACCAAAAATACAACAAAAAACCACGTGTTACTAATGATGCAATTAACCTTAATTAGACCCAGGTATCAGTGGTCTTTGTCGAGTTTCAGTCTCGCGATCAGTAATTGTAATTAATTTGTAAGAGATCATCAATTATGATTTTTACACATTTTCAAGTCCGCATTCTAATTTGATTTGTTTTTGAAGTCTAAAAATTGCGTGAAATCTAAAAAATTCACTAAGGGGTGTACATGAATCAATTAGATATAGTTTGGATACATGAAAATCTTTGGGAGGATCTAAAAGCAACTTTTATTTTCTTGATGGAGTCAAATTTTAGAATTCAACAATTTAGAGATGATATGACAATAACTTGTCCTTGAGTGTTTACTTTGAAAAATTCTAATTCGAAACTTATACAATGATGGGTGACAATATTAGTATTATTAATCTTTTGTTGGTTTCCTATTGAAGTGTACAAGAAACATCACCCACCAATGTTGGGAGACGAAGTTTGGCGCTTGGAAAAGATTGGGAAAGATGGAGCATTCCATAAAAAGCTATCCTCTGCAGGGATTAACACAGTCCAAGAGTTCTTGAAAATGTCGGTTGTTGATCCTGTCAAGCTTAAAAATGTAAGAATTTGAAACATTGGCTACATTTAGATTTTACCCTTTTCTTTTTCTCAAGTAAACTTAACTAAATTTTGGTTTTTGAACAGATTTTAGGCCCTGGAATGTCCGAGAAAATGTGGGATGTCACATTCAAGCATGCCAAAACTTGTGTTATGGGCAACAAAAGTTACATTTTCAGGGAGCAGAATTGCACAATTTTCTTGAATCCCATTTGCCAACTCGTGAAAGCAGAGATTAATGGGGCTCCATATCCTATTCAGAACCTGAATAATATGCAGAGAGTATGTTTTAAATCCTAATTATACTAAAAAATTGTTTAAACTTTTTAATTTGGTTCCAACCCAAGTTTTTATTAGTGTTCATCTAATTTTGGACATGGCAATATTTGCAGACATATCTTGAGAATTTGGTTAGACAAGCATACACAAAATGGCGTTCCTTGGAAGAGGTAGAAGGGATTAATTCCAATGAGATTGGCCTGCTCACACAAGGTATAAAATTCATTTTCAAGAAACTTTGGTTACATTAAAAATGGTTTCATTTATGCTTTAGTAACATTTTACATGAAAAACTTCACAGGTGAGCAAATGGTAGATCAATATCCAAATCACCAGCAACTCATGGTGAGATCATATCCTCAAAATGGGTATTTGGCGGATGGATCCATTGAGGGATATACGCCGAGTACCGAAATGCGAGCAGATCATGGAAGTAATTGGCAAATAAGTCCGACATTTTGGAACAACAATGTGGCCGGAAATGGCTTCCGATTAAACATCTTGGAATCGAATTCGGACGATGATTTAACATCTCCAAGATCATTTATCACAGGGGGTTAATGATGAATTATGCATCAACAGTCCAACACACAAAAAAGCAAGCAAGCACATCAGTTAAGATGGGATCATAGTTAAGAAGTGTTTTAAGTATTAGGCATATGTGTAAGGCAGAAATAAGGTGCAAAATGTGATTTGCCTGTCTGCCCTTTTTTTCCCCTCTCTTATATACCATTTCTATCCTTTCAACTAGGCTTTATACTTGTAAATAAATAACAAGATACAGGGGAATATCCAGTGCCTAAAAGGCATACTGAATGTATATTACCTCACTAAAGCTTAAAGAAGGAAGCTGGTTTTTTGTTCATTCAAAAGCTAAATATTAGTGAATGGTTTGAAGCTTAATACTGTTAATTATCTTCCCTAACAAGAAATGGACAATTTGAAACCCTAACAGTAACAGGGGGTCAAAAGTCGAAAGTCAAAACAGACAGAAGCAAGTAAGTAAGACAAAGCTAGCAACAGATTGAGATTGGACACAAGCCTGGTGGAACTTGGGCTTTAGTTTAGATTAGTTCTTGGACTTGCAGCCTCAATTGGAAGCTTGGAACATTTCCTTCCCCCAATTGAGCTACCACTGGTATCCCCTGTTACAACATCAAAGTCTCCATAACAATTTGCTCAAGGAGGAATTTTAGACAAGTAATATTTCAATAGAGATTTCCAAAGAATATGTATTTTGCCTTTTGAATATTTGTCTTTTTATTGATGCTTTGACAAATTGGTGATGAACCAGTGCCAGCAGAATCGCGTTGTTTTAGTTGGCCTATGATAGTGGCTATGGTAATATAGAGGGAAACCAGACTGGCTATGAACTCAGGAGTGAGAGCTCTGTAAAAGGACCAAACTTTGAGCTCAGCTATACCAATCAATGATGCCGGTGGAGGGTTTACATAGTCCTTGCGGTATTGTCCTTCTCCTTCATCCCTCACTTCGTTCAACATGTTCCCTTTCACTAGCCTTATCAATGATTCCAGTCTCAAAGCTAAGCTTTCTTTTCCTTTGTTATGCTCTGTTCTGTATTGTGCTTGGTTTTTGCTAACCTTCTTTATTATATAAAATTTTAAAAAGATATTAAACCATGAAAGAAATTAATGGAGGCTTGAACAGTTTCTTCAGTGTATATTACACTTTTAAATAGTTACAGAGTATGGGTTATAATATATAGGTTACATTTAGAGATAGAGATTTAGAGATAGAGTTACAATAGGTTTTGAAATTCAAATACAAGAAAAATCAGGCTGGTGGTTAAGTGGTCAGGGATAATATTTCATCTGCAGCATTTCAATTCCTAACAAAATATTAATAACAAAAAAAAAAAACTCTTCCAAAGGGATTCCCTGCAACCTCAGCGATTTGTCCCTGGTTTTGTCTTTTTCCGCCCTTAATCATGGTCTTAATCCTGGTTTAGCTTGCCTAATCCTTGTTCGATTAGTTTCCCCCCACTTGCTTCTATTGATTATATGTTGAAGCCTGAAGGTGATGTTTTTTGTTTAGTTTTGGTGTTTAGGTTGTGTGATTGGTTTTGGCACTAGCTAAAGTTTCCAAAATTCGAAAAATATGTGTTGATGATTTGTTTTATTGGTCATGTTGATTTTTGGTAGATGAGTGTGGCATATATTCTTAGGCCAAACACGTTTTTTGATAGTACTAAGTTTATTTCTTCCTCTGCTTTCCATCTTTTATGAGCCTAGGATTTTGTATTGCTTTTGTAAGTCAACAGTATAGGATGTAGCCTTTCATGGTTGTTGTTCTTCCTATTGTTAACTCTCTCTCTTTCTCATATCTCTCTTTCCCTATTTTTTTTGAAAGGCGGAAGCAGATAAATTTTATTGAAAAAGAGCACAACTAGGTGCAGCAAGACAGGAACAGAAAATTATCCAGCAGCCATACAAACACCAAACAAAACAGATAGCCGAAACAGAGCAGTGAAGTAAGGATACAACAGAAAAATTAGAAGCAGTAGTGAACCATTGGTGAACTACGATGTACACCCTCATTGGCAAGATGGTTCGCCTCCATGTTGGCTTCTCTGAAGATGTGAGCAATTTTGAACACTGAAACGGGCTTCTTTAATTGATTAATGTGAACCAGCCATTTCCTCATACGCCAAGGGACTTCATCAGAATTCTCAACCCATGAAACACATTTCTAGAATCACTTTCTACATTCAAACCATGCGAAGTAACCCACCTCGAGGCACAAAATAGCAGCAAGGCTTCTCTTATGGCACATACCTCTGCTTCATTTGACTCCGAGATCCCAGTAGACTTAGAGAATTCCATCAGCGTTGTTCCATTTCATCCCGAAGCACCCAACCTATCCCTGCTGGTCCAGGCTTCCCCCTGGCAGCCCCATCAACATTGAATTTTAAAAAGCCACTTTGAGGTTTAGTCCATACAGCCCTCCTCTGATCACTGTTTTTATGGCTAAAACTGGCTAAAACTCACAGCATTAGGTACTCTGTAGAAATCAATAAAGGAAACATCTAGCTCTGGCCATGCTGCCTTAGACCACATAACAAATCTTACTCTGATAGTATCAAAGAGCTTATGAAAATCATATGCTTTCCCTTGGAACACAACTTCATTGCGATTGAGCTAGATTGACCAAGCAATGAAGGACATTCTCCAAATCTTGTAGTTGCCTTGATCACCAACAACAAATTGCCAAGACATAAAAAATTGGAGAGGATCTTTTGGCGCCACCCATTCAACATTCCAAACCAAGCAGCCCAAATTTTCTAAGACCAAGGACACCAAAATAGCAAATGATCAACCGTTTCAAATACTCCACAACCAAAAACACACAAGGAAGATTCTTCAGGTAAAAAACCACGTTTACACAACTCAAATTTAACAGCAATCTTCTTATGCATGGAGTACCTGCCATACAAAAATTTCTACTTTTGGTGTAGCATGGCCTGCCCAAACAAATTTCCACACTTCATCAGCTTCAAAATGAGAGAAAAGGAAAGACCTGCAAAATGATTTAGCCAAGTATCTACCATCGGGGCAATTTTTCCAAACCAGCAAGTCTTTATTATCTTCAACCAAATGGAACTTCTTGATACGATCTTGAAACAGTTTCCATTGTTCCAACTCCCAATCAAAAGGGATTCTCCTCAAAACAACATTCCATTTCCATATATTCCTGTTCTATCAATTTTGATCTCATATTCCAGGTTTGTTCTCTCTTCTTCTTTCAATTCCAGTTTCTTTTCTTTTCATTTTCCTTTTTACAATTCCAGGTTTCGTTTCTGTTCATCTATTATGTTTCTAGGTGTTCTTGACCCTTTAATTTTGTAAATTCCGAGTTATTTGGGGCCTGTGATTGGTGTTTTGGGTCTTGCTATTGTCTTCCCAGGTCAACTTTTCCTCATGTTTGTTGCTGCCTATTGTTTCTTTTATGATTTTCCTGTTTTTTCTATTTGTTTCTTCGATTTTCTTGCAATCTATAGTTGTCTTCACTCTTGTGGTCTCATAATTCAAGTTTGTTCTCTCTCTCTCTCTCTCTCTCTCACTCACTCACTCTCTCTCTCTCTCTCTCACACACACACTCACTCACTCTCTCTCTCTCTCTCTCACACTCACTCACTCACTCACTCACTCACTCTCTCTCTCTCTCTCTCTCTCTCTCCCCTTTCATTCCATCATCTTTTATGTATCTTTATGTACTTTATCCCTTTTTCCAAGTTCCCGGAACGTAAATATACCCAAATTTGGAACCAGGTTCCGTAACGTGGATCCCAGAGGGTATGAGGGATCCCGGTAACTATGATTATAAACAAAAAAAGCTAATATATAAATTTAAATAAAATATTAAGAATTCATTATTTATTAAACGGGTATGAGTAGCGGATAACCTAGGACTACTACTCGTACTCTACCCGTGACGGGTAGTAATATTACTAGCTAAACCCTACCCGAATCCGAACCCGAACCCGATTATAGGGTATCCTGACCCTATTGAATTGAGTCGGATAGTACCGGGCACCCGTTTATAGGGTACCCATTGAGTGGGCTCAACGTTTAAATACTGTCATATTCATTTAGGAGGCGGGAATACCATACCAACGTTATTAATTCAATCGTCATTTTTTTTTTAATTCTCATTTTGAAATCAGAAGAGAAAGAAACCGGAAAGAAACGAGAAGAAGAGAGGACAAAAAATTTGAAATAAGATGGCAAATGAAGGAGAGGTAAAATTTTCTAATAATTCATCAATCGATCAATTCAAATGTTCTGTTTTCGTTTTTTGTTTCAAAATTTTCTATTTATTGTTTCAATTTATTCAAAATTTTCCTTAATTTTAGGGAGTGAGCGAGGAGCCTAACCATGCTAAGGTTGTTGAGGAGCTTAATCAGGAGCTGAGGAAGTTGAGTGTCCTGATCGACAAGGCCGAATCTGCAATCACCACAGAGGTACTTTCACTTTGTAGCTTCTTTTTCAATTTTATAGTTATTTTCATTTTTCTATTTTCGATTTCTGGTTTATTCTTTTAGTTTAGAGTTAATTTTGATTTTCAAATTTCGATGTAATATCTAGGACTGGAAGCTTAGCACCGCGGAGATTTCAACGGAGATTTCGAATCTCCATGATCAGATTCAAGCTATCCATCTGTAGACACCCATTTTAGGTCCTGTATCCTTTAATTTAAATTATTTGTCTCTATTTTTGCATTAGAAGTCATTTGGGTCAATTTTCTATTTCATTTTGGTCATTTTGGCAATTTAGTGGGATATTAGGAATTGTTTTAATATTTAGCATATCTCTTTTATTGCATTCAAATACAAAAGTCCAAAATTTATCATCCTAGTTATATATATATATATATATGTATATGTTACATTTGCATATTGCATCACTTCAATTTTAGTGTTGCATTGGCATATGTTTGCATTTAGCATTTTGGCAAAATAGTTAGTTTAGTAAAACTAGCTTTTATTTAGTTGCTTTCAAAAATTACAAAAATATTTTCCATTGTTAATTCTTTATTTCTAGTGTTTCATTAGCTTAGCATATTTACATAGTGCATATCATATTTGCATTAGAAGGAAATATATTTGCATTAGAAGGAAAAGCACTTGGGCCGAGATCACTCTTGATTGGATTTTTAGTTTTAGACTTAGCCCATATTGGCTTATTTGGCTTATGTTGAGCTTGCATTTGGGCATTTTGACTTTCGGCTTGCATTTGGACTTTAGTTGTTGGTGTACACTTCTCCTAGGCCATTTAACTAGGGATGATTTTTTTTTCTTTATTCCAAAAAGAGATTTCCTTTTCCATTTCAATGAAAAAAAGGGAGAAAAGAAAGCACAAAAATTATTTCTTTTTTTTTTCGCAAGTCTACAGCTTATGTAAACAAAAAAAAAAAAACGGGTTATTTACATGGCTAAAAAAAATAATACAAAAAAAGAAAAGAATTTCCAAGTTGATTTTCCTCCCTGGCCCATTGTCTTTAGTTCCATCGACTCTCTTGTCCCATTGGCCTCCCATTGCAGTCCCTGTCAAATGGAAATAAAACTACATTAGGCAATAGCACCATCATATAGTTTATGCATTATAAACTTAAATCATTACATTTTAACTTAGTCATATCCATTTTCACATCATCTCATAGTTTTTAAATTACCATTTTATTTTAGCACAGAGAAACAGGGCATCCTACCATCATCAAAGCTTCAAAATTCAAGTCAAGGAGAACATGCATGTAAGGTCACATAAGAAGTAGATCAAAGGTAGTGTCAACACCATACAATTTTCCTCCAGCAAAGTCACAAACATCTTATGCGACCTGATTGGCACCCATCATAGTAGAACACTTTCAATTTATATATTGCAGCATAGATTAATCATTATCATTATAGTCAGGATCATTGAAGTATGAACTAGTAGCATTTTTGCATGCATTCTAACTTGCATTCTCATTCCATCATACAATACACCAAGGCAGTACATTTAAAGCCACATTCTTAGCATAGTTTCATACACCTTCACATACACATCATTTCACAGTCATTAGCATTCCACATGCCACTAGAAAACTAAAACAGTAGAGCAATGCATTGCAAGAGCAAAACAGAAGCAATACACGAACACAATGCAAAGAGAAATTCAAAGAGAGACTACCAGCTGAGCTGTTGAACCTTGATTGGCCTAAAGATTGTCTGCATTGCCACCTCAGCACTGGAAAGAGGGAAGAGAGCACCTGCAGGCATAAAAGAACTCACGTGAGAGCAAATTATAGCTGCCATCAGAAACAGACAAATAACGAGGAGGAGATAGTAAAACCGTGTGTACCTTGGTACTCTTCCATTCTCCAATTGAACCTGCAGAAAAAGAAAAGAAGGTTAGAAATGGGAAACAAAAAAAAAGAATTAGGAAGCTTCCTCATGATTTCGGGAGTGAGGATAAAACCGAGGAGGAGAATATTAAGGTTTTAGACAGGGAGAGAAATAAGCAGCGTAAGAGGGAGGTTGACGGTTTTAGAGGGGAATCTTTCAGAGAGAAATAAAAAGAAAATAGGGGAAGTTTGGGTTGGAAAAAAGGAGGGAGGCAGTGGAGAGAGTTTTAGGGTTGGGGCGAAAGAGTTTTGGGACGGTTCTAAAAAAAAAGGCAGTAGGGTTCTCCAGAACACCTTTGGGGTGAACCAAAGATCCATCAGCTAACTGTAGAATAATGTCAGTATTTTTCAAAGGACCAAGATTCAAAGATTTATAAAAAGAATAAGGCATTACGCTCAAAGAAGCACCTAAATCAAGCGTAGCATTCTCTATAATACTTCTTCCAATAGAACAAGTAATAGAAAACGTACATGGATCCTTGCACTTAGGAGGTAAATTCTTTTGAAGCACAACACTTACTTTACCTTGCAACCTCATCTTGTTGGTACAAAATTGCTTAAGGAACTTTGTATAATTTGGAATTTGTTGAATGGCATCAAGAAGTGGGATGTTGACCTCAACTTTTCGAAGTATCTCCAAAATATCTTGATCTTCATCTTCTTTTTTTGACTTCTTCAATCTTGATGGAAAAGGTGGTGTATGTACCTTTGAATCCTTCTTGGGCTTGACAACGGCAGTTTCTTTGTCTTTTTCTCCATCCTTAACACTAATTCTTGTTTTGATGTGTGCTACTTGGTACACTGAAATTGCTCATTGAGTTGCTTGAAACTGAATTTGTATTGGCTGAACCCATGAACTTGTCATCATTGTTAAGATATGCCTGAACCTTGCTTTGCTCTTGCGATTCCATGTTGATTGTGAAACTGATTCTGAATTCGATTTGGATGCAAAGTGGTTCTCATTGAAACTGTTTTACAGAATAAATATAACTGAATTGGGCTAAAATGTATGCAGACTAAGGATGTACGCTACTGACATGCTTGTTATTATACTAGTGTGTATGTCAAAGTAACTGAAAATGCAAATTAATGAAACTAAGTAGAATGCATGTCCTAATTAAAGAAAACTGCAATGAAAATGCTTATGATACTTGCTATTTCTTTGCTTTAGGAAACAAATTGTTTTGCCTCTTGCTAAACTGGCCTTGCTTGCTTCGCTTATTGCTTTTGCTGTTTTTGATTGTCATGAAATGCAATGCATGCTTACTAGTCCTTAATGCTAAATTAAAGGGACTGATGCTCATGAACTATTGTTTATGGTTGTAAAAGGTGTTTCTGAATTATCTAGGATGCTGTTGGAATGCTTGAGGAAAAATGCACGCATGTATATGTTGTAAATGTGATGATATGATGTTGCAAATGTGATGATATGCCTGAAACTGATGCTTGATATGTAGGAATGAGATGTTAAAATAGACATGATGCATGGTTGTTTTGAATGCTTTGAACTCATGACCATGTTTGCTTGTTGTAATGTGAAGCTGTTGAATTTGTTGGCTTTGAAAATGTTATGCTAATTTGCTTTGAATGCTGTAATTAGATGTGCGAAGGGAAAATGCTAAATGTAATCTGATGTAGTGAAGGTGTTATGTGAAACTTGAAACTTAATTAGAAAGTGTGACATTATTGTGCCAGTGTGTGATTGAAAATGCTATCTATATGCTCTATTTTTTGGTATTTTTTTTTTGAATGCATGCTATATGAGTTATGCACCATGGTCAAATGCTTTTACGAGGCAGTTTTGGTTTGGCCAAGATGGCAGCAACCAGAGGAGGTAGAAAAAGCTTGAGATATGAGCTGTTTATGGAGAGACCTCGAATCTAAAAGTGAGACACCAAGGGAAGGGGAAAACAAGAGAAAGAAAGGAGAACTTCAAAGGAATAAAAAGCTCTTGTAATTTTCATTTTGCTGTATAACTGTAATGGAATGTAAATCTCTAATGTAACTTGTGAATTTGGAAACTTTGAAAGAAGAGAAAAGTAGTAAATTTATTTATGTATTTTAGGGACTTTGCAAATAAATGTAAATGACATAATGCATTTTTGTATTTGGAAATGAAATGGCCCAAAAGTTATCCTGAAAGTTAAGGTGCCCAAAGAATGAGGGTCCAAAAGACATCCATCAAGATCCAAATGTCGAAGAGTGGTAAGGAGCCCAATGAAAGAAAGCACGAGGTTTAATGCCAAAAGTCTACCCAAGAGGGGATTCAGTCTAAATGCTTAGTCTTTCCTCTATTATGCAAAAACAAATGCCTCTATTATGCAAAATGCAAATGATAGAGTATGATACATTAATGCAAGACTAAATAATGATAATAGTAAAAACTAATGAATAATACCAAAGTAGATTTGAAAATGTCCTAAATGATCCTAAATAAATAACTTGAATTAAGGGATATTATAAGGCTAAAAATGGGTGTCTACATCCACTTCCAGGCAGGCGTCATTGAACCATCACATGTAAGACTCAGAGCTCTCTGTGTGTCCTTGAGTGATTGTGAAGAGATGGTCGCCTGTCCTCCCAACCCTTATTCGGCTATGGAAGTTGGATAGGAAGATATGGCGGAATCGCTCGAAGTTGTCGATTGACTCCTGTTGTAGTCTGTAGAACCATTCTTGGAGGATTCCTATTAATGTGTCTGGAATACTCTACACATTAAGGTATCTGAAGCGCTTTGCAAGCTCATCATTTCTCGGAAGTGTCTTAGGTGTTCTTGCGGGTTGCCCGTCCCACTATATTTGATCTTGGCAACCTTGAAGTGAGGGGGGACTAGTTCGTGTTGCACTGCCATTAATAGGGGCGTGACGTCGTGGCCCCCTTATCCATAGCAAGAGTTGTAACTTCTTCTCTGCTCTTTCCTTGGCGAGGAGCTCATCAAACTCCTTCGCGAACTCTAACTTGAGTTCTTCTCTCACGACCTCCCAGAGTGTACCTTCTCCCACTAGAGGGGTGTTCATGGTCCACCCTATTGGCGCGTGTCCACTCGAGGTTGTTCCTAGGTCGTGTCGTCCGAAGGTGGACTCGGCTAGGGTGAGAGGAGTGTCCCACTGATCTGTCATCTTTGTCGACTATATTGTGTAGTCATAGAGCTGGATCACCCGATTCAACAATCCTTTCCGGCGGGGTTTTGTCTGCTCCTTCGTCTCGATTGCGCCCCGCTTCACGACTGGGGGAGCTTTGTATTGTCTGGTCGTCTCTGCCTCGCTCGGCCTCGTCGCACGGCCTTTTCCACAATCTTGAGTTTAGGCCCCCTCGTGGTCAACTTGGCTCTCCTTCTCCTTCAGGGCCCGCCTAAGTTCGGCGATCGTCTCCTGTGCCCTTCTGTCTCTCTCTTCTCCCTTTTTTCTAGTCGCTTCTAACTCTTGGGCCAGTCTATCGATCGCATCTAGGCCAGAAGCAGACGCCTGACCGGCGTGTTCCCCGGGGATGGTCGGTTGGGAATGAACAATGTGGTAGGTTGGAGTTCCAGCTCTTGCTATGGATAATGGGGAGGAAGGTAAGGTGAATAACTAAACATTGGTGACGTAACTTGTTGGGGCAACATCAGGCCGGAACTAGGAGACCTACTAGTGGGTAGTAATGGTAGGATTTCTACTGATGATGAACATGGGATTAAGGGAGTTTCTTTTTCCAAATCAGGCAAGAGGTTCCGAGGGGAAATTTCCTAGGGTCTAGGTCTGAGCATCAGAAGGAGTTGACATGGCTTTTGTTCAAGATTTTCCACAGACAGCGACAATTGTTGATGTCAGATTTGTCAACAAGCTTCTGATATGGAATGGTCGTTCTACTTGGATGCAATGGGCCTTCTTGGATCGTGCTAAGTGAGTATCTGCAAGACAAGATCACACCTGAGTGACGGGGGAGGTGCCCCATGGTAGCACTCCGATGGTTAAGTAAGTAGTGGATAGGGGGCATATGGTAAGTTCTAGAGAGAGGGGGAGAGAATGTTATGAGAGAGAGAGAAAGCAGAAGTTGGGATCGAAATAGGTGGGATAATACCTTGGTATATATATAGTAGGGTCTGTATAGTTTACCGATGTCATCACACGTGGTAGGTGTCACGTCAGTCTTATCCTTGTCAGGAGTCACATGTGGTCTAGGGTCTAGGGATGAGTTCAGTTGGCCATGGGGGCAATCGACGCTTTTCCCTTGCTTCTAAAGTGGTCATGCAACCTGTTTTAACCCAAGGCAATTGTGTAGTTCTCAACAAACATTAAAGGAAGAAATAAAATGGAAATCCCACCTAAGGTTTAGCCTCAAATTTAAAATAATTATTTATGTAAAGGGTTATTCCTAAATATTACTTTCCTAACTAGTAGAACTAGCAAATGAGCGGGTTGGGTTGGAGGGTTCGGTTATTTAGGTTGGGTCAGTTTCGGGTTAAGAAAATTTTTGGTCATACGGGTTCGGTTAATTTTCGTTTTGGGTTGGGTTAGGTTCGGATCGCTCAAATGCCGGGTCATTTGCGTTTGGGTCAATTATGGGTTGGATCGTATTCGGTTTTGGGTCATACGGTTCAGATAATTTTCATGCATACTTTAATTAATTGATTTGATTATGATTGATGAGTGCTTAGAATTCTAATAATGCTTTATTTATTGATTGAGTTATAGCATGTTGTTTGATTTCTTAGAATTAGGTATAATTGAAGTTTGTGATATGATCTTATTTATTAATTGCTTCTATGATTATCTATTTCTAGAACTTGTGTTCAATCTTGATTGAAGTTATGATTGAGAAAGTATGTTATTGATATATGTCAAGAATAAGTGTGGGGGACTACTTATAAAGAGGGTAATTAAAATTTTGTTTTCATAAAAAAGAAGTGCTTTCATGACAAGAGGAGAAGAGGTATTTCTGTACTTAAAAAAAAAATCCATTGTTGTCACTCTTTTCTTTAACAAAAAGAGTTAGTAACCCTTGGAAAGGGGATAAGAGGCATGGAATTATAGAAATATTGACCCTCTAAATAAAAAAGAAGGAGTCCTTTTAGAGTGCTAGTAGCCTAAAAATGGAGTTAGTAACCCCTAAATCATGAACACTTCGAGGTTAGTAACCTCAATTTTCTAAAAACAATTACCCTTGAAAATCTATTATAACCCACAATGACCCTTGATGTATATCTGTGACATTACAATCTTTTGAGTAATGGAGAAAGAGAGGAAAACATAAGCTTATAGAAAGAAGTAGTTATAGAAAGTGAAGAATAGTAAGTGATTAAAGCTACTTTGATTATGCCTACTTAAGAATGATGATACTTGTTATGTCTTGATTTTTGAATTTAGTGTTATTATTATTCTTTGTTATTTTGATTTCATGATTGAATTGATTCTTTGATGTATGTATGAATTCAAATTGATTTCTTGAAAAAATTAGTTTTTGATTAACTTACACATTGATTTGCTAAGGGACTAGCAACGTTCAAGTGTGGGGGAATATGATTGAGCCAAAAACAACCCTATTTTTATGACTATTTTATTATGTTTTTGGATTTATTTATGCTTAAATATGAGCTATTTTGATAACAATTGTGTTTTGAGTTCTTAAGAGATGTGAAATTGAGAAATTGTTATTTTTCACTTCTTTTGGAGCTATTTTGATGACTTTTTACACAGAATTGAGCATAGCAATTTTGAGTATAGATTTGATGATTCGAAGCTCGTGTTTGAAGATTCATTGAAGATAATTTTGAAGATTTGAAGACTTTGAAGAATTATTTCAAGGAGCAAGAATTGAAGATTGGAGCTTTAATTGCGAATAATTGAAGTCAAGCCATGAATTAAGCCCGGAAGCTTTGGAATTTTGGATATTTTATATGGGATAATACTCAGCCTATATAAGCCCACAATTGGAATTAAAAACCCAATTTGTGCCGCATATGTCCAAGACAATATCTAATTCCCGCTTATTCCCGCTTCTAGTCCTAACAGGATTAGGATTCAGCGCAGTTTTGGTAGAAAAATTATAACTTTCTGCTCAGACCTCCGTTTTAGACCCGTGAGTAGGTGTTGGAAAGCTAACTCCGATATCTACAACTTTCCTTTGAAGTCCAAGACCCAATTCTGCCGTTTTCAAGCCCATAAGTGCTGTCGAAGTTTCTGCTTGAATCCAGAAAATTCCAAGATCCTAGTCTGACTTGGATTCTACTCTAGGAAGACTTTTAATCCAACTTGGAGTCTAAGTTAGAGCCTAAACCGTCCTAGAGTCTTTTCTTAGTTAGAGTTGGAGTGTTATTTTCACTATAAATAGCCACCTTAGGTCTAGGTTTTTATGTACATGTAGATCTAGAAATTGTATTTGGTAGAATTGTTGAAGATTTGGAGGACAAAAGCCCTTGTGCCGCCGCCCCCATCTCTTCCCCTCCAGAAGATAAGTTTTTCTTCTTATTCTTTGGATGCTCACTCAATTCATGAGTGAGTAATCATTTTCTTTTCTCCAATGCAGAATTTAATTGATCTCTTGACTTATATATTGGTGAGATTTTGTGCTTATATATGATAATTGTTAGAGTATTCCTTTGATTTCTGTTTTAATTCTATGTTGCTTGTTTTGATGGATTGAGCCGGCACTTTCTTGATAAATTAAGTTAGCATTAGCTAGATCAAGCCGAGGATTAATAGTCCAGGCTTGGTTGTTTGTAGCAATTGGTTGAGAATTAACACCTCCTTCCAAGAGAGATAAGGAACTTTGAGTGAGAAATTACTCTTTGTGTTTGTATAAATTACTAGTTCTTAATGCTTTGTTTCTTGGTGAATCTTTAAGCCTTAACCGGTAATTGATTTGTTAGGAAGTAAAAGGGGTAATTTAAGCCTTAACCGGTAATCTTATCTAATTAAGGTAATTTAGGATTTAATTCCAACAAGCTATTCTATGATTTCATAATTATTAGATATCAATGATCCATGTTATAATTGTCAAGAGGGATATTAATTCTACATTGGAGATTTTTATTAATTGTTTTCTTGATTATTCACTGCTTTCTTGTCAATTGTTTTCTTTAATTTTCTTGATTGCTTCTTTAGTTGATTTTATTTGCTAGTTAGATTAGATTTAATTTTATTATAAAAATTCTCTTTAATTTGTTTAATTGATTTAAGAAAAAGATAAATAACCTTTCTCTCTGTGGGTTCGACCCCTACTTGCCCTATTTGCTTTAGTTAGGATTTTGTTGGGATTTTATTTTTATGATTTGCTGACGACCGATCAGAGACATTAAAATGGTTAATCAAATTAGGTGGCCAATCACACCTTAATAAAAAAGATTGGTGGTGACTCCTTTCCAATGAGTCTAGCGCTCAAGTCCCGCGATTTGCACGTTACGACAGTTTGGCGACTCCACTGGGGGCCTTTGAGAGTCAGGCCATGAAGAATATAACATTAATCAAAAGCCTGAATAAAATTACTTAAAATCCTCAAAGTTTATTTTGTTTGTTATGCATTCATGTTGTATTTGCATAAGTGTTGTCGTCCCTGATAGAGGAAGTGGAGTACCTATACTCTCGTGAGGTTTTACCTCCGCAATGGTTAGGGAAACACTTCCACTCATATTGAACCCTTTTCGTTTGTAGCCTGTGATGGGTGAGAAATTGGGGGTGTCTTATAAAAGGAACAATTTGGGAACCTTTAGGATAAACCAAACCATGCATATCGAAAAACTCAAGCCAACCTTAGGTAGAGCCATACCTGGCGGTGGTACCCTTATTGAGAACATATCATTATTATACTTTGTTGTTGTGGTGTTTTATTATGATTTCTCTCATTTCATTTCATGCATTTACATCATGTAGGTTTCATAAGCGATATTTGCTATTTTTCATGCTATGATAATGGCAAAATGCACGTTTGATGAAAGTTCTTTAAGATTAATGTCATAAGTGAGTTAATTTTAAGAAATTTTCTTCCATGATCATATATTTACTTTCAAAATTCATACATGTTGCATAAACATACATTTAGTGGTACATTCATTTTGGA
>AWUE01012279.1:0-11455 GCA_001974825.2 Corchorus olitorius
TATATATATATATATATATATATATATATATATATATATTTGGTTTTTGTAGGCTCTCCTTCAAAAACTACATCAGAAACTGTTAAGACCATTGATTATGCAGCACATGCAGAAGCCTTAAAAGATGCCCTGAATAAAGTTGCTCTGATCAGTGAAAGGCATAACACTACTTCTTTTGGGGGAGGGACATCATCATCTGATGAGGAAGGTGAAACTGGGTTCACATGAATTTAAACATAAATTTCTGGTTAATGTGGCATTAATTATTTACTTCTTATATTTATATTTGATTTGATTTTAGTATTGCAAAAAGATGCCGTGAGCTTTGAGGAGAAGAGGAAAGCACATTATGACGAGTTCAAGAAAGTCAAAGGACTGCAAGAAAAGGCCCCGAGCTTTGCTCATGATCATGATTTGAGTCTTAGCACCCACGCAAGAGAAGTAGATATTGATGATTTGTAAATCATTGTCTTTCAAGAATATGGCAATATGAATCTTCCTCAATATATATAACTACACTTGCTTATTTTAGGAGGACTCACCAAAATTTAGCAATCATATATACTTATAGCAAGTTTGTTTGAAAGGATATGATGATTCTATGTAATTAGAATCTTATATTGAAATCATGTTCTTTAAGCAATTGTTCCAAAGGCTTGACTTTGTAGAGAATACATAGAGTATAATTTTGGCACATTTGCAAAGCTATACTTTTCAGGAAATTTTGTGGTTTACTCCATATAATATCCAAAACAAGGCTATTTTGTATGTGGGGTTAACTGCCAAACTTTTAGAATCAGAAGATTATGCAAAATAGCTGGGAAAAGCTCAAAAAAAAGTACATTAATGAATCATTATTGTGATCCAAAACAGAAAGGGGAAAATAACAAAACAAAAATGGCAACGCGGTTCATAATAATGCTTATGGCTGCCTCCCTTCACACGGCAAGCAAATCACAAAAACTTTATTTAGCTGCCGCACCCGTATGTGATATATTAATATCAAACACAAAAATATAGAAGAATAGACAAAATAGGATAAAAATCCTCTCCCCCCATTTTTTGTGTCCCACCGTGTCCCATCCACCAAATTATGCCACGTGTCTCTAGTATTATACCTTATTTGTTTTCGAGTTTTAACAAATAGTAAAAATCCCAATTAAAATCAGATTTAGCCCCCAAATTAACAACAAATAATTATATATAAGGGTTAGTCCTAAATTTTAATACATTCCTTACAGGGTTTTAGAATGAAAATATAAAATTTAATTTAACTAGGTAAACAGAGAATAACATTGAAAACTGAAAAATGACACATATCATTATTTGGTAGATGGGGCACGATGGGGCACAAAAAATGTGGGGAGATGATTTTTATCCGACAAAATAGCTAGTGTAGTATGTCTTTTTTTAGAATTTTGAACCAAAAAATAGTCCTTTTTTTAGAACAACCACCAAGATGAACATATTGACAAATCCTCAAACTTGAGCCTCTAATGCATCATATATATTCATCATTTTCAATTTACACAATCTCTATAATTAAAATACGAGAGAATAATCCTATTCGAAAAATGTTAACTTGTAAATATATATATGAAAAAAAATGCAAGGAAATGAGACTTGGGTTGTGTTTGAGGTGGAATAAAAGTAGACCATCGATGGGATTTGGCCAATTGGATGATAGTCAATCTCATCTTTCAGTAAACACAATCATAATCATAATAAGATACTCCACTATTTATAGAAAGTTTTATACCATTAATATTATCATTATCATTATTTTTTAATTTTAAAAAAAGGTAATTGTATCAAATAGTAGAAAATATTTTCTCTAAATTGGAAACAAACCTTAAAGGATGCATAGACCAAACATTAGAATTTAAGAAGATACCACTGCTTTGTCTTTAGAACAAAATGAACGGCATGTCGTTCTTACCCAAGTGTTTTAGTGTACGTTTTCAGTTTTGACTTGAACAAAAATTATTTGTCACTTACTACATGATGATGATACAGTTCTATAAGAAATCCAACAATCACGTTCTTCAAAAAAAAAAAAAAATTCCAACAATCATTATTCACATCCACCACGTGGCTTCTCAACAGAGCCTTACATCTCCACTGCTTGGTGATCCAATCATATCCTCACCTTTCATTATTCCACTCAAAATCTCTTATCTTTAGCAGAGGACACCCATCCTGACACGTATAAAGACACCTTTTTTTACCATTTCGGTCGGCGTTGTAATAATCCCGTCAAAATCCGTAAATTTTTACTTTACTCTTATTTTTCATTTTTACCAGAGAATTTACCCCTTTATTATTAGTATTTTATTACTATCGTTATCAAAAAAATGAAGGAAGGAGAGAGAAGTTTCTGGAAAAGACCGTAACACATCACACACCCTTCTGGCGCCTTCCTTTGTTCCCCAGTGTGCGCGTGGGTCCCACGTTCCTTGCCCTTTTCTCTTATCTTTTCTTATTTCTAATTTTTTATTTCCTTTTTTTGTTTTCCTTCTCGAACCCACGATTTCTCTTTCTTCCCCTTATCATTTACTCCACCCAGAAACTTCTAGAAAGAACAAAACCTAACGCTCTCCTCCACCCCCTTCTCTCTCTCCTCCGTCTCGCTCTTTGTCAACGTGCCGTCTCTCGCTCTATCACGGTGTTGAAAACATTGATTCAACGGTGTCTGATCGCCTGAGCTTCATTTCTTGCTTCCTGTTTGGTTGTTGAGAAAAAATTGGCCTTCGTTCAGGTAGGTAGCGAAAATTTTATATTGATATTGCTGTATATGCTCTAGTTCTTCCTGTTAGATTTGAATGTTTTGATTTTTAAGATACTATATTCTGGACGTTTGATGATGGAATCGAGCTAATGTTATAATATTTGTTCATCAATTAGGTCAAAAAGATTTCTAGAACAAGAAACCGTTGGTCTTTTGAAACTGTTTCCGTTCTCTTAATTCTAAATAATTTATTTAAATGAGTTTTGCAGCTGAATTGGCCGGCTAAACTAGATATTTTCAGCTAGAAGCATCCAAGATATTTTCTTGTTCATTCATTTATTTAGTAATTTTTTTCTCGCACTTTCTCGGCAACCAAACGGAGCATTATTATGTGCTGATATTATAGTATGATTTTTCTTTTCGGTCATTAGTTTATTTATTTAAGTTTAATCTTTATTCCAGTCTAAATTAAATCACCAGCTAAAGAGCTAAAGGCACGCCAAAGGAATCTCTCTGGAGAGTTCCAGTTTTGTAGGGTTCGGATCTTGGACCGAACCCCATGGCACCATTGCCGGCCGACCAACCATGTGAATCCCCCGCCAGTGCTACCGCTGACTCGCAACGATCTTTGCCTACTCCGTTCCTTACCAAAACCTATCAACTCGTCGATGATCCTTCCGTTGATGACTTGATTTCATGGAACGACGACGGATCAACTTTCATCGTGTGGCGCCCCGCTGAATTCGCCCGTGATTTGCTCCCTAAATACTTCAAACATAACAATTTCTCTAGCTTCGTCCGCCAGCTCAACACTTATGTAAGTCTCTAAAAAATGAAGATTAATAGTGTTGATCCCCAGCTTAGTTAGATTTTTAGTGTATAATTAGTTGGTTAGAAACTAATCTGTTTTTTTTTTTTCTGGTGCGTTCAGGGATTTAGAAAGGTGGTGCCGGATCGATGGGAGTTCGCGAACGATTGTTTCCGAAGAGGCGAGAAAGGACTTCTTCGAGACATACAGCGACGGAAAATCACACCTACTGGTGCTGGTACTGCCACTGCCTCCGCGACAGTGACTGTTGCGGCGGTTTCTTGTAAGGTATCCCCTTCAAATTCCGGTGAGGAGCAGGTTATTTCGTCGTACTCGCCTCCTGTGGCCACCGTTCTGCAACGGACCACTAGTTGCACGACAACGCCGGAGCTTTTAGAGGAGAACGAGAGGCTTAGAAAAGAGAACATGCAGCTGAGCCACGAATTGACTCAGCTGAAGGGATTGTGTAATAACATATTAACTTTAATGACGAGCTACGCCTCGGGTCAAGTTGAGAACAATTCTAATTTGGCTGAAGGGAAGGCCTTGGATCTATTGCCGCCAAGGAATTCGGCGGGATCCTCGGAGGATGGCGGTTCGAAGGGAACGGCGGTGCCGATGGAGGAGGATGAGGAGGAGGCGGAGGCGGAGGGTGTGACGCCGAAGTTGTTCGGAGTTTCCATCGGGATGAAGCGCGTGAGGAGAGAGGATGAGGATGAGGAGCTGCAGAATAATAATCAAGTACAACAGCTGGAGATTGAACCTGGGTCTGAGGTTAAAGCAGAACCGTTAGATGGAAAGAGTGATAACAAGGATTCCACGTGGCTGGAGCTTGGGAAATGATCAAATGAGATTAATCAAATTTGATTTTTAATCCCCGAACGGTAATGATGAGGAAGATGGGAAGGGATGAGCGTGGTCCCATGGGAGCGTGTTTCGAGGAATCACGTGCTGGGAACCCGACACGTGTCCTGAGGAAGCATTTGTTCTGGTTGCTTCTGGAATATGAAAGTCTTTCGCTTCGGTTCGGAGTCGAGAAGGGGTGATGTTGTAAAAGCACACGGAATATCAGAAAAAACAATTCGAAACGACGCCGCCTCGACACTCACCTCATCAAACAACGAAAGGCCATCCAAATTCCCAAAGTTGGGGTCCCCAATTCCAAACGAAGACTGTACTTATTATATTATTAATAATTAATTAAGGATGGTAAATTATTTATCAGATGGAATTAAATTTGTACAATATTAATGAACAAATCTAAATGAAATTTCATAATTTTCCTTGTGTAGAAATTGTGGTCCTTTTATTACGACAGCTCCTTCATCCATGAAAATGCAGAAAAATTGCATCTAACACGTGCCTCATTCTCATAGGTTGCTGCAGTTATTTAGTTTTTTTTTCAAGGAGCTGAATAAGGAAAATACTAAAAATTAGCAATTGTTATTGACTTTGATTGTAGAATTAAGACTAATTGACACAAATTAACATTGTCTATAAGGTAAAAAAAAAAAAAGATCACGGCTCACCAAATTAACTTTCTTTGAATGTTACCAACAAGTCAAGTCAATATATATTAATGAAATCTTATATTCCAATGGTATAACAAATCTTACTAGTGGAAGGATTGAATTAATTATTATTATTATTTATTTATTTTAGAAAAAATTGCAATTTTCATTTATGAAAATGAAATTATAAAGATAATACTCATAATTACAATAAATTGAGAAAAATGTTCTTGTCTTAGATTTAGATTTAGGTCTTGCTCCGTGATCAGATGAATCGTCTTGACGACGATTATATGTACATGTAAAGACAGATTGCATATAATTTTTACCTTATTAAAAACAAAAAAAAATTATAGTGTTTCGAAGATTCTACTAAAGACGAGTTGAATGTTCTAAAGTCTAAACTTCGTGTTTATGTTCACCTAAGACTTGGTTTTTGAAGGGGTCTATTACGTTCATTTTTTATTTCGAGCCTATTCTCTTTTAAGCACAAAAGAGAATAATAAGCCCGTTAACTACAGACTTTACATTCAGTAGGTCTAAAAGCAGGCCTAAACCCAAAATTTTCTGCTGGATTTCTTGAGCCCAAATTGTTAGCTGGACCTTGCTGATTGGAAGATTCGGGTTTCAGACTTTCAGTTTATTTCTTATTTTATAGAGAAAAAAAAAACAATTAAGTATTCCTTTCCTCCTGCAGATCTTTTTCTTTATTCAACACAAAAACAATGTAATAAAAAGTAAATGAGATCATTTTCATTGAAGTGAATAAACTAATGATTGATGAAATAGAAAAAGACTAGAAATATAAGTTCATTCACATGACATCCAAGGTCTTGGTCTTTGTTAAAATTTCCATAAATTATTATGTAAAAGTGGGAATTGTTTAAACATGACAAGTTAGTATAGTCATGAGAGGACAAAAGTACTTGAAAACAGTACCAACCCATTAGCTTTAGTACTAAAAGGAGAAAACAAAAGGAAGAAAATGGCCGATCATGAACTGCTAGCTAGTGGGGTGCATAGTGCTTAACATTTCCAAAACCTTAAAGAATTTTGTACCTTTAAAGTTGATCAAATCTTTTTTTTTAGGCCCCTTTGCAATGATAATAATGGGGAAGTTTTGCTTGTAAATATGTGAATCACGTATATGTGGAAAATATATAAACTGTCAACTAGCTACCCAAAAGTTAAGGCCAAGATCCCCTCCATGCCATTGCTCCTTCTTGCTTGACTGTTTATGTGGAAAAAAAAAATTGAGTTGTTTGGTTCCCTGCAGTTACTAGCCTGTATGCTTCAACATACATTAATTCAGCCGACTTTCTTGACTAAAAATATTATACACTTTAAAGAAGTAATTGAATCCCATTGTTGTTAAGTTTCCCTGAAATTCTGGTTTCTGATGATGATCAGCCTTGGTTTTTTAATGTATTTGGGCGTAATTTGTAACGATCTGCGCATTTAATGGAAAACAATGTTCTTTCTCTTTGACTTTTAGCCTACAATTTCGTGAAACTAAGTCATGACTGTCCATAAATGTTTAAATCATTATCCACTTTAGGTCTACTGGTTCTGTTTGGTAGGAAGGAAGAAAAGTGATGAAAAAGGAAATTTGTTCAATTCAATAATTGTCAATCGTGATGCATAATTATACATGCTACTTTATAGCTCAATCATAAATTGAGAAAATTTCCTTCCTATCAAATAGAAATCCAACCACGAAACTATCTTATTAAAAACCTACCTACCAAAACTAGGTACTAAACAAACAAATAAATCAACTAAATCACATTCCGTGACTTAAATCCAGTATCTCACGATACAAATACAATGCACCTACTAATTGCGCTACCCTAACCCAGTATACCAATAAGTGTTACTATTCACTTGCGCTCCCCTGATGAATATAAATCTTCCGAGCAGGTCAAGGAATTAATATTTTCCAATAGTTAGATTAGATCCACGGGACTCTATATATAATTATATCGAAATTGAATTTGAGTGAAAGATAAATTAAATCTTTGTGTTTTATAAGTGTATATACACACACTTCCAAATAAGGACAATATTAATTAAAGTGCAATTTTTAATGTTTTTGTTCCAAGCTAATTAATATATAAAAGATAGGCAAATTATGCAATACACCGGTGGTGGAGTTTAGTAGACTACACAAGCGGCTCCTGAAGGGTGATATTTGTCCTCTAGAGACTAGATTGAAATATTTAAAATTTAATTAATTCAAAAAATGGACATGTGTCAAGTCCATAACCCGCTTGTGGAGTCCAAAATTTACACCGCCGGTGTATCAAATAATTACCCTAAAAGATATCAATCCAAATTCAAAAAAGAACAATATATATTATCAAATTAAAATTATTGAACATGCATTTGTCCCTTGATTTATTGACTATATTTCAGATTGCTCTCGGCCTCTCTTGTCTTCTTATTTCCCCATACTATATTATATATTTTTATATTTATACATCCAATGCATTATGAATATTCAACCCCTTTTCCTATATATAAGCAATATTATCTATATATGTGAGCAATTAATTGCTTTGTGAATGGAAAATCTAGAAGTACTTTTGATAGATTGGAGGAAAAAGTGTGGAAAACCATATGCAATGAGGGAGGAAAACTGGGCAAAACTTCCTGCCAATTTCTTTTTGCCTGATTTGTTGACTTGGTATACATATAAACTATGGTAAGCGCACACTTGGTAGCGCAACCTGTAATATATTTACATTCCATCATCTATCACTATACATTAAGTAATGAAATTGATTAAGCCAACAATTATCAAGCTGGAAAAGGATTGATACAGATTACGAAGAAAATTGATCATAACATGGAAATTTAAGTGAAAATGATAGGAAACGTGACAATACTTGATAGAAGCAAAAGGAGGAAAACAGAAAGACTTAGAAACTCCGCGGCGTATATATATATATATGTAACTTCCTCTAAGGGGTGGAAAAATCATTGCAAAATTTTGATCACTTAACTTAAATAAATTAGTTGGCGTCGACATGATGCATACCAGACATCATTAGCAGACAAAACAAAAGTTTATCTGCCATGTTTATAACCATCCTCATACATATCACTACCGAAGATCCAAACCATGCATTAATTTGGAACTTTAATTAATTAAGGTCGGGTTTAGGACTAAAACGATATTTAAATTGTTTATAAGTTACCCAAATTTTGGTGTCAATGGGATTGGTAATTAGTGGAAATGATAAAGGTTTGGATTTATGATGGAAGACAGTACTTGTCTGGGTTGTAAACTTCACAGGTTTCTATTGGTAGGCGATCTAAAAAATACGTAGATGAACATTTGATTATATTGTTTTTTTTTTTGAAAAATCTGATTATATTGTTTTTGTTTTAGATGTACAAGTGAAATCTCATTCCAATAAGAATGGATCTCTATATACTTAAATTAATATATCTAATAATCCAATCCAAACTAAGAAATAACGTACCTTAAATGATCAAACTACCAAATTATCAAACAAATAAACTAAATTCACATTAATTGCGTAAAACTTGAATCCATGATCTCATGGTCTAGGCATGATACACTCACCAGTAATTGAGTTAACAACTCAAGTGGATCGGATTGGTTTTTTTATACATGACATATAAAACCCATGGTTACTAATACTACCTAATTTTACCGAAAAAAAAATACTACTACTTATGTCATGTTGGAAGAACTGGAATTAACAGGAAACTACTCCATGTGATGATCATATAACAGCAGTTGCCAAACGTTGTTTACAATACATGGAGCTCAATCTTGCACATGGTACACTGTAGCCATTGAGGTTCATGTTGACTCATTCCTCCTTGCCCAATTCCCTGTAAACTTCCCTACTTATCAACCTCATTTATGCCTAATTTGGCCATAAAAAAAAGTACCGATGCCGAGACCGAGACTCTTGGACTTAGTTGACTTCAATCCCACAATATCAACGAAACATCCCCTTTTAAATTTACATTTATTTATTTTCTTATCAAAATCTCAACCCCACTCCCCATTTCCATCTCACTCTCTCTTATTCTACCACGAAGTTGCTCTGCTCTCTCACTCTTACTCCACCATAACTCCATGTCTCCATGTATAAATTCAAACCCAAAAGCAATTTCATTTTTCCCATTAACTTCTTTGTATAATAAATTCCTCCCCAACTACTGCACCCTCCAAACACGAAATCCTTTTATTACCATGTTTGAAAATAGTAGTTCTCAACAACAACATGACTTCACTTTGGAGATAACAGTGGTGTCAGCGCAAGGGCTGAAGACTTCATCTTCTCTTTTTTCTCATCGTATTCGCCCCTTCATAACCCTCACCAGCTTCCCGCCGTCCTCATTCGGCGGCGATAAGAGCCGGCAAGTGTACAAAACCAAGGTCGATGATCATGGCGGAGTTAACCCTACTTGGGGTGATAAGTTTTATGTCCCCATTGACGATAACTTCTTTGCCAATCCATATTCCTGTGTTTACCTCCAATTATTCACCAAGAGACTCATTTCCGGTCACTCTCAACTGGGTTGGTTCCAGATTCCCGCCGCCGACGTCGGGCTACCTCCGGTGGGCTCTGTCAGGCAGCTTAGTTACCGTCTGCGTAGCGAAGACGGTACCAGGACTCAAGGGATTGTCAATGTCGCGGTGAAGTTGGACGGTCCTGCTCCGGCTCCGGTTGCTGCCACTCCTCAGCAGCTCCCGGATGACCCGTGTCAGACCGTGATTGGTATCCCGGTCAGTTATGCCACGTGGAATGGAAATGGATCATAGTTACAATTTGTAGCTGAGACCGCGAGAATCGACCAGTGGTGCTAAGAGAGACCTACGATTGAACCAGTCGAATGGTGCTGCGGGTTAGGCTTAGGGTTGCAACTTGCAAGGCTCTTACATGAGATCGGCTGCAGGGGATGTAATTGTTTTACAATTACTCTATAATTGGGCTAAATGTTGCATAATATTTCTAAAAATGTTCAATTTAAGGTCTATCTTTAAAAAAATTAAAATCCGGACTCGATATTGTAAAATCGTCTCAATTAAGAGTCTCCCATCAACATTAAACCCTAATATGAATTCTTAATTAATTAAGCATAGGAAATTGATGGCAAATCTTTAATTGAGCAGATTTTGTAACGTTAAATCCTAAGTTGAGATTTCTTGAACAATAGGCCCTTGAATTTAACATTTTTAAAAATATTAGGCTCTTAAATGAACAATTAATAGCCCTATAATTGTAGATAAGGCATTTGAGTTGAGGACTGAGGAGATTAAAATGTGCTTTGGAAGCAAAGAATTAAAAAAAAAATGCATTGACCTTTCTTAAAATACTAAAGGTGTGGCAATCATTGAAGTTATGATTTTATATTGTGTAAATTTCCAATTAATTACTACTACAAGTACAAGGAAATATATGGTTTTTAATATCATTATTACTCTTTCCTAATGACCAATCGATCGGGTTAACTTGATTTTTCTTTATAGTAATTTGTATTTCATGAAATTTATAAAAAATGAAGGGGAAGATAATACTATCTTCATTCAAAATTAATGATCTAATGTTAAGCATCTATAATTAGAGTGAGTTTTTAATCTTTCAGGAATTTAATAAACGTGGGGTATAGCTCACAAGCTTTTTTCTTTTGAAAATTCATTGAAAATATAGTTTGTGAGGTGTGAATCATCAGTCACAATACGTCCGTACCTAATTATATCAATGGGGAAAGTGTTTTTACACTGGACTTAATATTTGATAATAATTATATTGAAATTCAACTAATTTAAGATCGAGTCTAATTAGACTTCAAATGGAGAGAAGTCTCTATTTACAAGACTCGAATTTAGACTTTACTCATGAATGTGAATTCATTCCACTCAACCTACTCTATATGTTCAAATATCGAATATTTAGAATTCAATTTAAACTAAGAAACTAATGTAAATTTTGAATTCAACACATTACGATTTATGCACGATGCAACTAACAGCTGAACTAACAACACAGACACTAGACATTTTATTTCTTGATAATAATTATTCACATATTAACCACACATCTCCAATATAAAGTTTCAAAAGTATAATTAATAATATCACCAAAAAAGTATATAATTAATAATAAAATTAATGCCACTAAATGTTATGACCTAATATGAGCTAGGCAACTACCAACTGGTTTATTTTTTTGTCATTAATGTCCAATGATAAGATTTTATTTCTTAGCTCAAAATATATATATTTAAGATGGACTTATAAATTATTGTTATATTCACATGTCATGAGGGAGGGTTTTATAAACTTTCATCATGTCAAAAATTAACAAGCTTAATTAATTTACATTATATATAGAAAGATTTAGGATTTATATATGGATTTAG
>AWUE01012280.1:0-18285 GCA_001974825.2 Corchorus olitorius
GATGATAAGCGACCTTCACCTTGACAAGTGTTAGAATATAAATTCGATCCTTTGAAAGTGTATTTGTTGGAAGCACTTTAACCTTTCACGCTTCTGATTGGAGAATGAATAATCTCAAACCTCAATCTAAAAAAGGATTAGAGATATCCTTGCTAGTTTTCTTTATTTGTTTTTCCCAAATACCCTTTCCGACAGTTCGATCACTTTTCGACAACACACTTCCCACTCGAAGGACAGTGGTATCGTATTAATTTACAGTTTCCATGTTGTCAAAAAAGGGAAAGGGCTTATGTTCCTTTAAATGGTTGGTATCTAATTTATCATACAGAATCTAGAATATCTTATATTTGTCTGATGAAAGATTAGTGGGGTAAAGATTGAAGAAGTTTGTGTGACTATACAAGTCAAAAACACTCACAAGTCACAAGAGATGTAGTGGGCAAACTATTATCTGTAAAATATGAACACCTTACAAGTTACAAGTTGATACAAGAAATAAAAAGTTAAAAAAGAAGAAAAAAAGAAAGTAGAATTAAAATATATAATATAATAGTCAATATTGATCAATCATATATATATAACTTAATTAGAAGTGATTGAGACTGATTAATTTCCAAAGTATAATAAGTTCAAATCATGATAGGACACCAAATGTGTTTGAAGAGGCAAAGATTTGCTTGGTAAATTGGATTTCCCTATTGGTGCCAAAAAAAAAATGGATTTCGCTATTGAAAATTCAATTATATATAGATTTAGATGATATAATTTGTAATATATGAAAGAATTGTATACGTATGCCAAACACACTAATTTTATCTTATCAAATTCGTGACTTTCTAAGAACATGCAAGCAATCATATAATAAGATCCTTAGCTCTAGAAGATTTGTGGGTCTAATTTGCTTTCTTTACGAAGTTCAGAGTCTTAAGATTCCCATTCCAACTTTCTAAAGCTTGTGTTTGCTCAAAACCTGTATATATACGAAACATTATTCTCTTTAACTTCTCCAAGCTTAATTAACTCTGTTTGTTGTCCCTCTCGTCCATGGCAAACAATTATCCACAGTTCGCGGCGGAGATGACTGTCTTGTCAACGGAGAACCTCAAGAAGCCTTCTTTCACTCTCTTGCCCCGACGTCGTTTATTAAGACCCTTCATCTCCATAATTAGCTCGTCCAATAGTAACGACACACATAAAGGCGATAATCAGAAGTATTACACATTTGGTGACCAGTGTCTTGTGCCAATTGAAGCCAACTTCTTTACCAATATACACTCTTGTATATATGTCCAATTACACACCAAAAGTCTCCTTGGCCGCCGAGTTCAACTGGGTTGTTGCCGGATTCCAGCTGCCGACATTGGGGCGATACCGGTGGGATCGCTCCAGCATCTAAGCTACAAGGTATTGGGAAAAGATAAATCCCAGGGGCATGGGATTGTTAACCTTAAGCTGAAGTTGGATAATTATGGTAGCAAGGTGCACTCGTGTCAAGAGGTAATTGGCCTGCCAATCCAAATGCTACCGCCGGGCGATTACAGTGACTTTGATAAAACGGTGCGGTGAAAAAGCACCTTTGCACCGCTGAGCCAAAATCAAACCTCGTTACTTAATCCGTTCACGTTGTACAAATTTTTAATATTCAGTAGTTGCAGTTTCTTCTGGCCAAAAAAAAAAATAGTTGTAGTTTCTAATGACTTTCGTTGTAGCCTATCAGCTGATGCTTCTCTCGCTTTCAAACCATTTTTTTTTATAAAATTTTTCATTCTTGTTCAGAAAAAAAATCCAGAACCAACAATATGAACGATATTAACATCTGGCCGAAAAAAAGAAGAAAAATCAACAACATTGACATGATTATAGACTGTAAAGAGCGACACTAATGTACACAATTCTAATGGTAGGGCTTCATTTAGTGGAACATAATAATATCATTAAAAATAATAAGAAAAGATAATTTGCAATATTGTTAATCTTTCTAAATTTGTGTAGAAAGAAATAGCCAAACAATTAATTTGCACACTTGAAGATAGAGGGCAATGAGATTATTTAAAGTCAACTAATTAGATAATATATCATATAGAGAAATACAGAAGAAAATGTAATGAAAACGATGTGCTTCAGTATTTGAACACAAAAAAATAAAGATTATTCGTCACTTCAACAATTGCAGCTATAATTAATATATGCAAACTCAAATATACCGATGCTTACCCTTTATGAAGTCAAGGGGAGGGGAGAGAAAAAAAAAATTGAAATGAAATTATGATTTCCAATTTGATTGACTATATTAAAACTAAACTTGATACTTGAGTTATCAGGAACCTCTGTTCCGAATCTTGTTACCAGTTAGATTACATGAATTTGGGTTGACAGCATCAGCATTACATTTTCAGGCAGGTTGTATACATGGTGCCTAACTTCTAACACTAATAAGCTTTTAATTTGTATAAAACTACGAAAAAATTGGATTTTGAAGACTAACTCGCTAAACCAAATTGAATGAAACCGCTACAACAAACTGGTCTATTGAAATTTGAGGCATACTACTATTGAATTTGAAGCCTTATAAAAACACCATATTGAAGCTACATTACCTTGCGACATTTCTGATTTCACTTGTTGCTTCTTGAAGTTTCTTCTTCATCGACTTTAAACCACTTTGGCCTTTCTTGGACCAGCGAATTGAGGTACTTCGCTTAAGAACATCTGATATAAAAGGTGGTCTCGAGGTTGAATCCCTTGATGGAGCATCCTCATAATCTGTTCAAAATTTGAATGATTGAAAATTTCAGAAGCTGAAACTTGCAATGATACCACAAATTACTAAGCAATTGAGCAAGCAATCAGTTTATCCTGGCTTCTGAATCCTAGCAAGGCTAACGATACGACCAAGGTAAAGAAAAGAACAGAAAATTCCCCTCTTTGCTTTTAACTAAACCTATGATGTTTTAGACTACTTTCTGAGCAAAATTAGTCCAAGCAAGAAACAATGGGATCATAGCAGTGGGCTGCTTTTACTAATAAAGCATAAGGAAAATTAGCCTGATAAAGTATGCAATCTTAATTAACGGCATCACTCTTCTTGTATAGCCTTTTTCTTATTCATTTCTATCTGGGATAAACTGTTCGTATATATGTTCAAACAACCCAATTGGATCAATTAAACATTTAGACTGTAAAAGACAGCACTGATTGAGCAGAAAATATCACCTGAAGACATAGGTAATTGATATTGCACTTTTAAGAACTTTGATGCTTCTCTATCTTTCTTGTGGCATAATACTCGTACTAATGTGTGAGCGTCTCCCAGGTGCAACTGGCCATGTTTGTTTGAATCTAATCCCATTGAAATGATCTCACTTGCAGTCATCAGCATTTGGATAACAGTTTCGATCTAGCAAAATGCAATCATTAAACTCCTATACTAATGATTTCCTCATAGATATGAAATGCGTAAGTATGAGCTAGTAAACCTGAAGAGAAAACATGTGAAGGATGCGTTCAGCAAACTTTGCTTCCTGCTCAACTAATGACCGTGGAAGGCCTTCTCCCTCTGCAATGAAGAATTCCTAGAGCAAAACAACACAGATCTAACATTAGCTAGCAGAAGATATATAAAGATGATGACATCCCAAATACATGCAGCAAGTTTGGTGGCACCTTTGTTGAAGGTCATTGATTATCAAAATATGGATGTTGCTGAATCATAATTATATGCAGATGGGGCATTCAAGTACTCTGACCATTAGCTTCAAAAGCGCATAAGGTCACCAACTTTCAGTGAATGATTTGAGTACGAATAGAACCAGCACCTATCTATTTGCAGACTGTAATTGACATAACTATAAAGAGCACATATGCTTACTCAATAATTCAAGCTAGAACATAGTTTCAGTTTGTAAAGCAAGTGCAACCATAACCAAGCCTCTTATTTTTGTAAACCTAAATTATGAGAAGACTGCTTAATGATGCCTATAGTCATTTTCTGTCATTATCAGGAAGAGATATGTAAAGAATGTTTCAGAATAAACATTTAATTTTTTTTTTCCTTCACTTCGAATGGGTAGATGGTGTGCTGGTATCTTGCAGCTTCACAATAAAAAGACACAAACCTTTAGCATCATAAGGTCTTCTTCCATAAGGATGATATCTGAATCAGAGAAAGCACGGGAAGGGCCTCCATCAAGCAATACCCAAACAAAGCCTTCCTGAATTATGATGGTAAACAAAATTAATGATGTAAAACAAGGGCCTTACTTACCAAAAAAAAAAAAAAAGGGACCTTGATAGATCATATAAACTCTGGCCAAAAAGAAAAAGATAGATCATATAAACAGAACAGAAACATACCAATGAAGCTTGATAAACACTTAAAACCACAAGATCTCTGACAGCATCATCAATTAAACCACAAACATTGTCTAGCACCTGCATTCAAGCTTTTGCAAATATAAACACATAATATGATAGCAGGCGCACCAAGAAATTAAAAGCTAAGTGACATATAAAGTAAAATTGTAAACACACTCATGCATAGGAGAATCCATGCTCTGAAAGAGAGAGAGAGAGGAAGCTGTCTACTTTAGAGTCTTACCGTGTCGAAATCAGCAAGGAAACTTTCTAGGCGAGCACTTTCCACATTGCCACGATATAAATGAAAGAGAAATGTATCCCTAAGGTCCCAAAACACAACTCTGGTTCCTAGAAGTTATAAAGAGAAAGAAGCTTAGATTAATAACAATATTATTATGTGATTGATTCTCAGCAGGTAAGATGCCCAAGCAAAGAGCAAAAAGGGTGAATGAAGAAACATATCCTTTGGATGTCATATAGGTGATAAAGGTATTTTGTAGCAAGATTAGAGTTGGTATGGTAAAATAAACTATTACCTTTGTGCCTATGTTCAGATTAAGCAAATATGTATTTCCAAGTGTTTTTTTAGTTATTTTTATGTACATCTATTAACAATCATGAGAGCTAATTTGGTCTCCGCTCTCAGATCTTGTATAGTTTCAGGACTGCAAAACTAGGCTTTATCTCTGCAAACTAAGAATTAAGCTTAAGATGAAGATATTAAAAAGAAAACATCAAGTACTCTTAGTTGTAGTCCTTATAACAAAATTCAACAGCCTTACCTATCAACTCACAGATTTTCCTGCCAATATCATTAGCAGTGTCCCTGACGATGTTGAAGGTGGTAACAAAGAGTTCATCTACTGCTTCGTCATGTGTTAGTGCATCACTCTCCAAAATCTCCCCAGGCTCTTCTTCACCTGGATGAACATAGAAGGCTATCAAGATTTTACTGATTAACTGCACTACTTCATTTATCAATGGATATAACCAGCAAAAAGTGGAAAAAATCAATAGAAATATTAGCATAAAATAAGTAGATAAGAATCTTAAAAATGCTTCATATCATAATGATGCAACAATTTCCAAGGAAGTCCTTCCAAATCTCAAGTGCAAAGTTGCTTTTCCCTTGAAAATGAATGTTCATACTATATCTAACAACTGCTGGCGAGAACTAGTACTATTAACTCTTAAAAAGATAAGCTACTGATTTGGTCCTCAGGAATCTTCTTACATATCTTCATGACTTCATTTAACTTTAATAGTAAAGACTTCTTCTTTGTACCATTGGCTTTTAACAGAAAATACATCACTGACTTTGATTCTATTAATAACCACATATATATAGAACTTACCCTGTCTTTTATTAGGAGAAGGCCTCGCAAGTTCCCAAGATTTACGAATGCCATCTTCAAGTAGGCCAACCTGTTTCTGAAAATACTGCACAGGACAAGAAAGATGATACAGATACAATTTTAAAACTGTGGAGAAGTTTAAATTTGGATACCAAAGAATATATATGATAAAAAAAATACATATTATCACAAATAAAAGCCAGTAATAGAGATAAACATTGAATAGAGAGTTAACTGGTTAGGCATTAAAATCTCATAATAGATGCATTTAACAATGTTCATGTTACCAGAAGGGTATTCAGCCGGATACAGAGTTTTGGCACTGTCAGTTCAGTCAATTTATCAAGCACATTTTCATCTAATACTGTGTACTCATTCAACCTTTTCTTCATTATTGGAATAACTGCCTCAGTGTATCGAGTCAAAGGAGGGGCTGCTGGATAGAGATGACTTTTCTCAACTGCATTGTTAAAGGAATTATCAGCTAAATATGTTCTCTCTACATACAAGAGAGCGTACTGACCAGAACGAACTTCCAGAATACAAAAATAAAAAGAATGTAAGTACATACATGAATATCTGACAACATAGCCCCCACAAGCATTAGAATAAAAGACTTAGCTACACCTTAGAAGAAGTATCAAGGACAATGCAATGAACAAAACCAAATAAGCAACAAAACATAAATAATACCTAACTGGTTCAGCACTCTCTGCAAATACCCATCCAAGCTGTGGAAAACTATAGATAGCAGGGCTTGTAAATGTGTGATATCCAAAGGCAGATGCATCCCAAATAGTTGGTCCACAGTCTGGAAGTTCATAGTTATGAGAGAGAAGCAACAATAGAAACCGCAAACTAATAATATAATAAAGCAAGTATGATTCAATTATTGCAATTTATAATTGAATGCAAACACATAAAATAAAAGAAAGTCACCAACTATCTTTCCTAATAGAAGGTGCTTTTATGTCTTTCATTGATTACTCCTGAAAGTTACTGAAGGTTCCGAGGGCAAGGGTACTTGTCAACAAAGAGCAACTTATGGAGATGGAAATTCCTGTGTACAATTCAAGAATAAGAGAGTTGCCGCATATCTAACAAGAGATGGCTTACCTCCTCTAATATCCTGAAAACTTCAACTATGGATGCTGCTTGCCTCTGATGAAATGACAAGGGCTCCCATTGCTGCACATACCAAACAGCTAGAATTAGTTCAAATGTAGTTCCAAACTGTCTATTAACATGTTTTCATTGTACACCAAATTCTGATGGAATGAATTTCCTTGTGTCTTCTTCTCTAGCTCTGCTTAAAGGTAGGTTAGTTTATCATCTTCATCAGTCATCAGTCGCTAATTGATAAAAGAAGCTCATGCGATGAGAGGCAAGTGAGTGTCCAGAGACCGCAATATTTGGACGGAGAAAGAGAGGCAGAACAGTGTTATGGAATAATAGAAGAGATGATAAATCATATCTGAATCATGTGTGTTTTTTTGTGCATGAAAGAACCATAAGCAAAGGTGACACCATATTTTTAGGTGAAAGAAAGGACTAACAATGAAGCTGAGAAAAAATAAATGACATTGGGTGTGTGGGTGTGTTGGGGGGAAAAGATACAACAAAATCAAAGACACGCCAAAGAAGAGTTAGAGAGGGAGGAAAAACGAAGTCTGCAGTTCTTTTCATTATAAGACAATTAAATGTTTCATTTTTGCATCTCTCCGAAATATACAATGCTAGATAGTTACCAAACTATACAGTCTCGATGAAATTTCATCCTCCTATCCAGCAAAAGAATAAGATAAGAATATCACCCTACTTAGTACTAATGGAACCAACCTCAAGATCCAATGCTCTTCCAGTCCATTCCAGTATATGAGCATGTTGACCAATGACCCAATCAAGAATTATTGGCCCCGAGACTTTTTCAATCTGCAAATTGAAAGAAAAACAATAGGTTGTAATCTACAAATCAAGAACAAAAGGCAACAGTATAAAAATTAAAATAAATAATTGATATAAAAGGAAGCAAATGACAAGAAACAATGCAATAATAATACAAGTTAAAATGAGAATGAAGATGCACATAAAACAACAAAAATGAATTCATAAGTACTTTAAACTTGATAGCCAATCTAGATCAAAAGTTGCACACTGAATAACCTGATAATGGTGCATATGAGGCATAGTAGAGTCATGAACTCTCTGTTCCTCAAGAGCAGAAGAATAAAGCTGGGTGAGTTTCTGATCCAACATATAAGCAGCAGAAAGCACTGATCTAGCATCTTCAGATAGAGATGAAACTCCCTTCAGGAATGGAATCTATACATTAACAAGAGCAGTTTTTTGAGAAAGATATAACAGGCTAGCGGAAATAGATTCAACTACAAAGAGATTCTAAAAACTTCAATGGAACAAACCATTCTTTCCCCGTAAAATTGGTGCAGTTGCTGCACCGAGATCATTATAGATTCTGGAGCCCATTGACGGAACACTGGGAAAAAGGTACTCATCTCCCTCTCAGCAACCAGTCTTAGTTGGTTTGCTAGTAGAGCCAAAGGATGCATCTTTTCCACTTTTGATTCAAGAATGGCACATGCCACCTGATAACATAAATGAATTGACTACAGATGGGGAAAGGAAATATAAAAGCAATATTATGTTGGATTATATGAGAAACTCACCCGCCCAATTGCAGCTTCAACAGATCTTTCTACATAATTTTCAATTTTTTCACCAGGGGAGATATTAGATGCATTCATCGTTAACTGCAAGGTGGAAAATTCTTGATAAGCATACATAAGGTTTATCACCAAAATGGAATGAAAGTTGCTAGTAGGTGTAGAAAGTGTATGCCAAGCATCAAAAATAAGAAAAACAGTCACCACTTCAAGATTTAAGTCTGGTTAATACTGCTCGCTTACAAGTTAGAAGAGTGGACACTAAGAGTGTAAGCTAGAATGGAAAGTTGGATATAAACATGTAAAGATATTTCCAAATTGGTCCTCCAAAAGCCTATGGCCTCAGTAATGAAAAATTAGTTTTACCATTTGTTTGACTTATTGCTTAATAAACCTTAAGAGAGTTATCTAGCAAAAGCTCAAGTGGTAAAACTTGGAATATTTACATCAATCTGAGCTTCACCCTTTTTATCTCTCAAAACTTTAAGAAACTTACTAGGTCATAAAGTAGCATAAATTGTTAATCAACCAAATAAGCACATGATAGAGTAACATCGTGGCAGAAACTAGCCTTAATCTCAGCACGAGTGAGCATTCCAACAGCTGATGCCAAAGCCATCACCCTTCTGAAGTTATCTGGTTTCTGGGGGGAAAAGTACACAATTAAGGGTTAAAACTTCTAAAATAAGAGCTTATTGTTAAAGATTCCAAGAATTAACCTGGATTTCCAAAATACACATAACAAGACAGTAGAGAGAGAGAGAGCATGAAATAACAATAAAATCTTTGAGCAAAGTTGGCAAATACAACCAACAAAAATTCCACGCAATCTATTAGCCACATTTTATGACAGATAAATAAAGTGTAACCCAACAAAGCTAAATTGGAATAGCAACTGACCTCAGTAAAATGTAGATGATAGTCTTGTAATTTACTGTCACACCAAATGCCTATGGACAAGAAAATGGCCTGCACCAGATTTAGCTTTGTTTGACTGCCATCGCATTGCTTCAAACATACTATACTATTCACATACTGCCCTTCATTCCAGTCATCTTCTTCAGCAGGTACAACTCTCTGCAACTGACGAACAGCATGCTCCAGCAGAGTGCCTTCATCGGTGTGAACAAACTTCAATTGTAAAGTAGCATTAGTATAATGGTCAAAAGCTCATAAAAACGATCTATACCATAATTGCAACATACAAATAAGTTCATAACTTAAGCCAAGAGTGAAAATGATATGGTTCTTATGGTCCAAACACAAAGAAAGGCATACCTGCTGCACAAAAACCCAACCATATAAAGCATCATGCATTTTCTGAGTAATGCCTAAAGTGGACCAAGTCAGTTTGATAAGCAACAGGATTGCATCAGCTTCCTACCATAATTTTGTAAGGAACAAAAAAGCATCATAAAAAACAATATTACTCAAAGATATAATAACCAAAGCTGTGCAAGTACAAATAAGGATCTAAGTCGGTACCTCTATGAGTTGGCCTTCATCAAGAATGTCAAACATGACATAAAGTAATTTCTCATAGAGTCTAATGTTTAAATGATAAACAGCATGCCAGTAATAGGTCTCATTTTGGAGACCAAATTGTCCTTGCTGGGAGGACACTTTTAATGCCACCTGTCTAATAGATGATATAACCTCAACTCGTTGAGAAGGAGACATTGCAACGCCCCATTCCTAAAGCATTGAAATGAAAAAGGACTTCATTCCAAGAATAATATTAATGAAGTAATAATGACAATTGAGGCCATCTCACAAATACAAAAGTAATTTTCCACGAATATCAAAAACCAGAAAGAGAGTATATACCTTTTCTCTAATCTTTGAAAGACAACTTTTAATGGTTAAACGTTCAGTTTCTGGAAGTTTAGCAGAGAAATATAGAATTTCTTCCAATATATTCACCTAAAACAACAATTAAACAGCACAGTGAGTCCTATGCTTGGAGAAACTCAACAATATTTAATAATAAATGAACATCACATTTTGCAAAATAGATTCTGTGGTAATTCAAATATACCATGTATTTATCCTTAATTCTTCACTAGGGAAGGTCCTGAATCATTCTCTAAAGTCTAAAGCTCTCAGCTCCAACTACGTGCAGCTTAGTTCAACTTACCCAATTGGGGAAAGAATGGACTAAAACAATACATAAAATTGACAATTACCTGTCTACTCTTCCATTGCGTATAAGACTTTTCATTAGGAAAATCAGATCTGAAAATGCCAATGAGGAGCCCTAAAGAGATCTGAGGAAGATCAATTTGCCCAGATGTTCTTCTTGCAGCCAGTTGTACCATATTTCGTCGAATGCATGCATCCATTGCTTCTGAAATCTAATATACAGAAGAAAATATTACTCCAAAAATTGACCAAGCAGTGCAAGAAAGATTAACTAATTGAAAATCATGTTGCTCATGTAATTAAAAGTTGAGACAAGATACCATGGTTAATTCATAATTAACTAAGAAAAAGCTACTGATGACAGATTAAATATATGAATAACAATGAAGATTGCTAATATCTTCCTATTTAATATTTATAGTACATTAATTTATTCAAGATCATAATTACTTCAATGGATAATAACTATTTTACCATCATCAACTCTATAATTACTAGTGTAATTAACCCATGATTATAAACAGAGATATCGAGTCTTAAAACTCAAAATCAACATTAATGAATGGAAACAAGATTAAAATGTAAGAGTGATCAACTTGTGGAAACTTTGGCAACACCATGTTGTCCATTGAACATGCACAATAACTTTCTACGAATGTAGACAGCTTTTTTGCATTTGTTCAAACTACCATACCTATATCCATGCAATAAATTAAATCTACATGAGAGACAGAAAAGATTTATAGCTTGCCTGCATCTGTGCACGGATAGTATCAATGAGTTCTGAATGTCTCTCCGATAACTGTGGATGCGAATTTGGTTTTTCTCTTTTACTCTTTAATCTAGATAAAAGTTTAGTACCTTTTTCTTTCTTTCTATCCTCAACTGGACAAACTTCGATCCTGATTAAAACAAAACAAGAGATAGAGACGGTTAGCAGTCATAATAACAAGAGATATTAGGAATTTAAGATCCATATCATTGGATTTTATTACCCTATAAACACTAAATAGAACTATTCATACTCGCAAACACAGACAGAGAAAGAGAGTGTACCCAGAAAAAAGCATAGATGCCAGCAATAACTCATAGGCTGATTCCCGCAAGTCATCATCAGACAATCCTTCAAAAATCCTGAAGCTATGTATCAGTTTATTCAAACAAGAAAGGCCAAGACTCAAAGGTGAAAAAATAAGCATCCCTACCACACTGTGAGTATAAATTAATACTAAGATTCGAAAAAACATAAGACAACCTTTTCACAACTGTTTTACAAGTTCACCCAATCAATACCTGTTTTTAGGGGAGGTAATTCAAGAGATGGTATTCCAGAATCTCCTAAAGAAGCCCTACCCACTGCTTTTTCTGCTTTGTGTTTCAAACCATAATCATCCACAAACATATTAACATTCTTAGCCTTGAAAGAATCCAGCTGACTTGATGAAGACGAAGCATGATTAGCAGTTCCACTGGTGATAGCTGGAGGAGGCACTCGTCGAGGGGGAGATCCGGCCAAATCTGGATCAGAGGTAAGAAAATAGGAATCCCCTGATTTAGAGTGAATCTGCAATTTAAGAAACAAAAAGATATTAAAAAAATAAAAGCATACCATAATTTGATTTGAATAAAATTAAAAGATCTATGTTTCAAAAATGTAAAGACAGATATATAGTTTATCTTTGGTTCGGTATATGATAAACCTTAATCAAACTCAGTGTTCTACACTTTTAATGGCACATATTACACATTAAACATAGAACTTAAACACTATAATTCTAGTTTTTCTCTCCCTCTCATGGATGATTAAAGAAAACTAGACGGATGAACTATCTTAAAAAATCTACATTCCTAGTTAGTACAGTTTTACCTTTCGCAAACCTAATTCTCAAATTATTCTCGAACTACTTGAAAATGATAAAAACGAAATAATATACACTATATACATATTCCTTTAAACACGGAGCAAACAGTAAAAGAGTATACACTATAACTGCGCTATTTTTGCTAAGGATAAAGTGGTTTCTTACCATAATTGGATAAGTAGATTCTGCGTTGAACTTCTTAGTGGCTTCAGAAACATCAAGAATTCCACCTGAAATATATATTTCATTATCCACTACTTTTAGTCTCGTCGAAAAATAAAAAAGGAAACAAAAGGAGACGCGACAGCTAGAAATTTCTATTCACTGATTCTAGCGGAATTCCTTCTTTATGTACTTTTATGGGGGAAAAACGTGAGATAGGAAGGCAAACAAACCGGATTTAACGCAGTGGAGTATGTAATCGGCGCTGATAGTGTCGAAGTCGGCATCGGAGAGAGAAGGGGTGGGGCCTGACGGAGTGCGAATTTCTTTTATCAAACCGGAAGAGAACAAAAACTCCAAGAGCTTCCGGCGATCGAGACGGTAACGTTGCAGCAGCGAGTCCGGCTCCATCTATCGGCCCGGTTATACACTTACAATCGCAAAAAATTACGAATACAAATACATGTTTAAGGACTCATTTTGAATATTCAGATGCTAAAAGCAATTTGAAGGAAGAAAAAGGGGGAGGGATTGAAGGGAGGTGTTTGGAGTTTGGACTGAGGCGAAATTTTTTTGTTTGAGGAGTATTTTTTTTTTTTCCTTTTTTCCTTTTCACTGTAGAGAGTGGAATCATGAAAAGTGGTTTCATCACACAAGAAAAATGTCTACTCCAAAAAGACAATTTAGATGGCGGAGAATGGAGATCATTTTCTTTTACAGCCTTTTGTCTCCCATATTTTTGTTTATTTACACTTACCGCCATATATTCTTTTGGTATTTCCATTACACCGACCTTTGTTTTTTTTCTATCCGTTGGGAGTCCAGGAGATCTTCCTTTATTTTGGATAAATCCGTTATAGTCTTGAAGATACGTTATTTGTTAGCATCTCTTATTCTGAATTTTGATTTGTGAACTTTTTTTGAGAGATTTATTTTTTGAACTTTGGATAATTAGTAAAAATTCTGGCCAAAAAATAATTATTAAAAATCAAATTAAGCATCCGCTTCCTAATTTGGATTTTTTTCACAAAAAAAAAGACATTTTTTACGTAGCAGCTAATTTCCCATGCAAAAATACATGGTGTAGAGGATTACTGCAGACTGCAGAGCATTAAGCAAGAAGCAATTATTAACATTATGCACTTAAAAAACCTCTTGCACTTGTTCAAGAATTCCAAAGTGTAGTTCAGCATACAGAAAGCCTTGAACCAGAGTAGGTAGACAGACATGTTCCTAACAAAAGATAAAGAAATAATAGTATACGGAAAGGAGTTCTTCTGACTTCCGTTAGTGCTTAAATGCCCCGGTAAACATTAATATACACAACTCCATGAAGGCCAGAGCTAAAACAAGCACATCATGACTGTCACCAGCACCACGACGGCAACATCTACAACTATCATCACAAGAACAACAATAGAATAGCCTGTATTGAGTTTACATCTGACGCTCTCAGCTACAATCATATGCAGAGGCCACAGGTGCGACCATGAATGAGAATTTCTGTTCTTCTAAACTTCCTCATGGCTACTACTCTTCAAAATGTTATACTTGCAGAGGGGACAGGTAGCATTGATGTACAGCCACTTATCTACACAGGCACAGTGAAAATGGTGACCACAGGGAAGCTCCCTGAGCTCAACTCCATCATCGTAAGAAGAGAGGCAGATGCAACATTCCTACAAATCAACCCAAAAAGAATGACACAATCATATCAGATCATTTCGATGATAATTTAATTATAGGAGGAAGGAGAAAGAACATAAAACAGCAAAACCAAAACAACTATATCAGCTTACCGCATCCTCCTGAGAAAGCATATGTTCCATAGGGGAATCGGTACCACATTCAGTCATTATTCCCCCAACAGGTCCTTGGGCATCACCAGCAGATTTCTCATCATCGCCAACTTTTCGAAATTTGAATTTTGTCAACTGATCAATGTCTTCCTTGGATGCTCCTTCCTGCTTCAACAGGTCATACGAAGTAAGAAATAGTATAATAAACCAAAAGATAAAAACAAATCCAGTAAATCTTTCTTAATTGCCATTGCCAAGAGCTATACAGTTGTAGAAATTGTAAGTATTTAACTTGGAAAGTGATTCAATCTTTACAGTCACATGCAAAAATCAGACTCTTTATCTTTAAAAGTGCTTAAAGATAGTCATCAAGTACAATCATCATTCCGGCCAAAAAAAGTATAATCATCATCATTGAAAACAACCCTCTGTCAGATTCCTATTGGTCCTTTCTGAGATGAGACAATTGTCTCAGTTTGTTCAAGATTCATGCAAAAAGCTCAATTCACACAAGAACATAAACAAGCCTTCCTGATAATAACCGAGTAATTTTAAGCCCACTGCAATATTGACCAACATACAGATCCCCATTAACCATTTCATTACATGATTAGATATTCAAGGACAAAAGTCAAGCATCAATTGCATGCAAACACTTAACGAAACATGCACAATCATGGTAATCTTACATGGAGCACGATGTGAAAGTTACCTGATCTGCCACAGCATATAGGATTGCGATAATACATGGAAGACAACAGCAAACAGCAATCCCAATGATGCATGCCAGTGCAACACAGAAAACAACAAAGAACACATCAAAACCGAGAAAAATTATGCAAAGCCTGCATAGACAATGGCAATAAAGGAGTTAGAATCCAGTTACAACTTACAGGACAAAACCATCAAAAACCAAAAAAGCAGCAAGAAAACAGCACAAAAACTAACCAATAAAGCTGAGGGGAACCACGTGCTAATGCTTGGCCCCCTACAGATACCCAATAGAATCCAATGATCCACCAGATGAATGAAAACATCGTATTTGCGGATTCCAGATGCTTTGCAACACTGCTGTAAACATCAATTTCAAATCATTAGCCATGATCAGAGTCTGCAGTATCATAGCAATAATCAAAACTATAATGATTTAAATTAAATATATCCAAGATACACTATAAATCAGACATAAATGCTAACGATCATATACTAACTAACTCAAAACGTGTCAAATGCATATGGCAGATTGTCACAAGCCATAAGACGATAAAGCTTCAGGGTATATGATGCACTTCTACAAGTAACACAGAACAACTAAGAAATCCCCATCAAGTGCCTAATTGCAATCCACATAACATAATGAATCATGTTCTAAGTCGCACTTTCCCAAATGGGGCCTAATTATCATTCCAATTTTCCAAAAATGACTAATGATAGCAAGTGTTTTAATGAACACTCCAAATCCCCACAACCTTAGAACTCTATCATCTCAGACTTCGCACTTATGACTACAGAAATAAAACCTTCCATCTCAATCTACCAAATAACCAATAAAATTAAGAAGCCACATCTGAAATGTAATCCAAAACTATCATCAACTTCTCAAACGCACCAGATAACAATAGCTCTTAATTAGTAAAGAAAAAGGTATACCTTCCACTATCCTCTTCCAGCTGGGCCAACGTCACGTACTGCTCAGAATCCGCCCTAGATCCCGGGCTCAAAACCCCTTCCTCCCCAGCATTGAACTGTCTATACTCGATGTCCTGCCGCCTCCTCCTCCGCCTATACTCCACACAAACGCAAATCATATGCAACAAACACTGCAAAGCGTACCCAATTATCCACAGCCTCAACGGCATATTAGGCCTCTCGTCCCTGCTCAAAACCATAACCCCAACCGCCACAGCCACGAAGGCGAAATTCCAGATAATATCAAGGATCACCACGGGCTTCGAATACGCCCAATCGCTCTGGCGCTCCTCGAGCTGCTCGGCGGCGGTTTCTCTAACCAGCAAGGATGGCTCACGCATCATTCTTCGGCTGCTAGCTCGGCGCAAGAAACGAGCCGCTTCACGGAGGCTCTGTCGACGAACGGATCGACGCACGCTGGAGTCGTCCCGTGACGTGCTGCTTGATGATGAGAGAAACGGCGTCGTGTCGACGATGTCATCGGAGGAGGACCGGTTGGTCGGAGCTGTCGAAGCCATCTTTTGGAATTCTCAAAAGATTCCTAGAATGTTTCTGATCAATGCTAAACAAATGGATTTTAAGGGGCAATTAATTTAATTCTTATGCCATTAAAAATAAGGAAAACAGAATTAGGGATTTTTGAGGGAATTTTGATAGCTAGGGCTATGTGGAATGTGGAGATAGATAGATGACGATGATAAATTGATGACGCTGATGAAACTAAAACGAAAGGAAGTTTTGTCTCTCTTTCTCTTTTTGGGCTCTTTTGTCAGGTAGTGTTTGGTGCAGTTATTGCAATTACTAAATTACGCCAATTATTAGTATTATTAATATTAATCAGTAATTAAAGTATATTGAGCATTTGAGCTTTCATTGTTTCCTTCTCCTCATTTTGGAGTACTTGAAAAAAATGATGACAGGTATTTTATTTGGATTTTGCTATACCGGTAAGTATTGAATTGACTAATCATTCATCAAATTATAGTAAGGTGCCGCCATGCCAGCCTTGTATTTCAAGTTGAATAATTATCGTAATTATATATATGATGCAACTAAAAAGGTTTTTGTTTTATTTCCATTAATAAGTACATGGGAATCATGTGGACCGGCTTTTTTTTCACTTTTATTTTTCTAGAATGAACAGTTGAATTTCTTTTTCACTTACGCATATTGAAGTTAAACTATTCATGGATCATCTTATCGTAATTTTAACCCATATAAAAAAATTGTTCTTTTACATGAATGATAATGGGAAAAAAAGAAGAAGAATGAAAATTGTTCATTTGTTTGGTGCCACGTTAGGAATAAGGAGTGGAACTTATTCAAATTATATATTTTCTTGATGAATGATTTTCATTGCTTTAAATAAAGATTAGGAATTATTAGAATTCATTTGAGTTTGAGATTTTTTTTTTATCCCATCTGATATGTAAAATTTTATTCTGATTAATCCGAATTTCACCCATATCACGCACTTGATTTTAGTTCGTGAATCCATCAACTGTGTTACTTTGACTAATGGTTTGGTTTCAAGTTTCATTCGTTGATATTTTTATGTGACATGAGTATCTTTCTTTTCTTTTCTCGTAGACACAAGATTATTATAGCTCCATCTCATTATTCGACCAACCAAAACTACCATCTATTATTAGTATTGGGATTGCTTTGCTTTTACTAGTGCATTGAATAAATTAATAATCATCAATTTAACTTATGCATAAATAAATAAATAAATAAATAAACAAACTACACATAGCCTTTAAGAACATGAAGAAACAAAACATACTTTTTTTTTTTTACATGAGATGTCTGATAAAGTCAGTTAAGCTCTACGAACGGTAACACCATTGGCGTCTTGTTCAATAAGTGGACGAATCTTTATAGGTGGTTCCATCAATAACAAAAAGCCATGCGAGCAGTCATGACCAAAATTGCTCAAAAAATCTGCACACTGATTCCCCTCTTGACGCACATGAATAATCTCTCAAATTCAATCTCCTTTGGCCAAAGTCGCAGCTTCATATACCAGTGTGGAATTTAGATGAGTGGAGTTGATATCTTGCTTTAAGAAGTTGACCACCAAATTAGCATCCATTTGCACAATCACACTCGACAAAACCAAGAGATTTAGCTAGTCACAAGCCTTCCTGTATGCCCTAAAGTTCCGCTACGGGACTAAATCATTGATGCCAATTCTCATGGTAAATCCCCATAACCAAGTTCCATTGGAGTTTTTTTT
>AWUE01012281.1:0-60459 GCA_001974825.2 Corchorus olitorius
TCCCCTACAAAACAAGTCCCGTATCATGTTTAACCGGCCCCATCTATGTTGAACACAAAACTCCCTGCAGGAGGTTTCTGCCAAATAACCCATCTAGCTGAATGTTGGAGCTAACCATCACGCTTCACATAAGCTTCCTCGATCTCACGAGTGAGCTTACAAGCACGGTGGCACACCTTTCCGAAAGGTTCAAGGATGTTCTGAAAAACCATACATTTATTTATAGGTAATTACTTAACAGGCTCAATTATACAGGATTACATACTACTCCTAATTGAATATTTAATTAGTATAATCTTAAATAAAAAGTAATCAAACTATTGATTGTCACTATTTTTTAAGAAAAAAACTAATTTTTATTTATATAAATGAAATTACAATATAGGTACTAGAAATTACAATAGATTGAAAAACATTTCATCCTTCGTGTTTAGATATTGATCTCGTTTCACTACCCGAACAATCTTGATGATTTAGAGTTTCAAACCTTCTTCATAAATCTCTAGCACGTACAACATCTCCTCGCTCTTCAACCAACAGAAAACTATTAAAAACGACAAAAATGTGAATGATTTGAAAATCTCATTGATTAACTCATAGATTATAAAGTAAATGTTGTGATTTTTTTGAAATATTATTTGGTGGACAAGAAAACTTGGTGGGAAATAAACTTAAATACTTATAAGGATACCTAAAGTCTTAATGCAATGTTTGATGTTTCCTCTTTTCGAGGGGTGCATTCGCAATAATAATAAAATAGAAAGGTCATTGATATGATTTTACAAATTAGCAGACCCTGTAAAGAAAAGAGGTAAAGAGAGCGGGGAAAGGTTCGTGGAATTCGGTCTTTTCCCTCCAAATCGAAGAAGAGGTTTTTTTGGGCTTTCGGGCAAGAAGTCCAGCATTTGGCAAAAGCTTCCGCTGTTCGTTCACTCACAAAACACCGGAATTAAATGGCGTCCTCTTCATCATCCGGCGGGGCCGCTTACGACGTTCCGTGGGTAGAGAAATACCGGCCAAACAAAGTGACGGATATCGTCGGAAACGAAGACGCTGTCTCTCGACTCCAAGTCATTGCTCGCGATGGCAACATGCCCAATCTCATCTTATCCGTACGTTATGCAATAACTTTTTTAGTTTAGACCTGTAATTATGATTCAATTGCTTAATTTTTCTGGAAATTAGCCGATTTGGTTAATATAGTAAAAATCCCCAACTTATATTTAGTGAAGAGTCAGCTATAGTAACTTGTGGGTTTTGATTAAGGGTTGATAAATATGATTATGTTTCATAGTTTGTTTGACAATTAGGAAAAGATAAACTTAATATTAACAACCTTTAGAGTCAAAAACCTAAAAGTTCGGTTGCAACTAGAATAATTCTTTTTAGATTGCTGTTTATTTAAGGGTTTGACTGATTTAATGAGTCAAGGATAAAAGACTCCAAGCAGTGTACAATAATTCTGCATTGCATGAATTTCTGCCTGACATTTCACAGGGTCCTCCTGGAACTGGAAAAACAACTAGTATTCTGGCTCTTGCACATGAGCTTTTGGGGCCAATTTATAAGGAGGGTGTTTTGGAGCTTAATGCCTCAGATGACAGGTATGTAAATGTTCATATTTCATGGCATGTTGATGTCTTTTTTTTTGAATTACTTGTTCACATATTCCATTATCACTTTTCATTTTCCTATATAGGGGTATAGATGTTGTACGTAACAAAATTAAGATGTTTGCTCAAAAGAAAGTAACCTTACCTCCTGGGCGGCACAAGATAGTTATCCTCGATGAAGCTGACAGGTAAATAAGTTTGGATTATTTTATTTTTGTGGATTGAGTATCTGATGGTTATATATTCTTATAATGGTTAGCATGACATCTGGTGCACAACAAGCCTTGAGGAGGACAATGGAGATATATTCAAACTCTACTCGTTTTGCTCTTGCCTGCAATACATCGTCAAAAATCATTGAGCCTATTCAGAGTAGATGTGCACTCGTCCGATTTTCAAGGTTATCTGATCAAGAGATTCTAGGTCGTCTCATGGTGGTGGTAGATGCAGAAAAGGTACTGATCCTGAATCTTAGTTATTGGCACAAAGTGTGAATTCCAATTTATGAGAATTTCTTTACTTTTTCTCATTTTAATTTATAGATATCGATGGACCTCTATGAAAGGCTTACACTTTTATATGTTGCCAATTTCAAAATTTTATGTTTCAATGGAGTGCCTCCTGTGGTCATTTTCTTTATTTTACTCAACAGAGTAATGGGGGTTTCCATTTGTTAGCCAAGATATAGGAAAGGGAGGGAGAATCATATATATTTGCTCTAATATAATTGTTTAAATTCGTTGGTGAATGCTTAAGGTTTATTTTTCTGAAGTATTTGAAATCTATCATCTTTGATCACTCTTTAAGTTGTTGCGAATGTATAATTGACATCTTTTTGCAAATGATGAAGGTTCCATATGTTCCAGAAGGACTTGAAGCTATCATTTTCACCGCTGATGGTGATATGAGGCAGGCGTTGAACAACTTGCAGGCTACATTCAGTGGATTCCGTTTTGTCAACCAAGAAAATGTTTTCAAGGTTATAACTCTCAGAAAAGACTTATAATGTTTTGGCATGTTATACAGCTATGGAATGCTTTAATATATGGGTTCTGCTTTAGGTTTGTGACCAGCCTCATCCATTGCATGTGAAGAACATGATCCGCAATGTACTTGAAGGGAAGTTTGATGATGCTTGTTCGGCTCTGAAGCAACTCTATGATTTGGGCTATTCTCCTACTGATATAATCACAACACTTTTCAGAATTATAAAAAATTATGATATGGCTGAGTACTTGAAACTGGAATTCATGAAGGTACATCTATCTTGCCAGGCCCCTATTCATTTCATCTTATCATCACAATTCTAATTGCTTTTTCCTGTGATTTGCAGGAAACTGGGTTTGCACATATGAGAATCTGTGATGGTGTGGGCTCATATCTTCAGTTGTGTGGTCTTCTGGCCAAGTTTTCTCTAGTTCGGGAAACTGCGAAAGCAGCATAAGGTATTACCGGATAGAATTAGAACTTAGAACCTGCTGCATTTTGGCGTCTTGATGGTGGGAACATTTAATATTCAGTGATTTTGCTTTAACCTTTGGATGTATTAGATCTCAGTACATATTCGTTATGGCAGCCCTAAAGTTATCTATAAGGGAACTGTTGGCATCCTTGACAATTCCTGAGCTTATAACTATCTAATTTGATTTTTCTATAGTATATTGGATTTGTTCAAGAGTTGCATAACAAAATCAACCTGGTTTTTTTAGTTTTGAATACCGGTTGTTGAGTTGCTATCCTTAGACATTAGACTTCCCGAGTTTGTGTCAAATGTAAGCAAATCAAAAGATTAGCAGAATTTTGGCACGGCTTCGGCCCAAGCCCATGAAGTAGCTGAAGAATCTGGTATGGGCAAGTGCCAAGTGGGTTCTGGCTTTTAAATGAGGCCGACTTTTTGTGGCTTTGTGCTTTAAGAAAGGTATTGTGGGGCGATAACTGGGGCAACTCTGCCCCAACTCTGCCCCAACGGTGGATGTCTTATTTATTTATGGTGTGAGGTAGAAGAGAGGAGAGTGGGTCGTCGTATTATGAATCGACAAGGATTTTAATTAGCACGTTTTGGGAGCAAAACAATTTATTTCTGTTTTTATTCATAGAATATGATATTGATATGATGTGTGCATTTATGAACATCAAAATTAATAGATGACAATCCAAAAAAGAAAAAGATAATCGAGAAAGGCACCTAAATTTTCCAATACTTGAAAGAAATATGGTTTTATCTGGTTGATAAAGACTTAATAATTTCTAATGATTCTCTCTTTTTTGCCAAATAATGACTCGAATTTAATTCCAATTGTTATCAATCTATCTCCATCTTAGTTTTTCTATTCATACAAAGCAGAATTCATTGTTTTATTGACTCAACTCTCAAAATGAGTTATAAACCCCAAAGACGAAAGAGTTCCCTAAACCAAAATGCTTTTTTTTTTTTAAACACTTGGAATACAATATGTAAAATCTAAAAATGGTGGAGCCATGGCATCAACCACGTAAGAGATACATCATATAAATCTGGTGGATGAGAGGGACTGAAAAGGGAATACAGATGGCCTAAAGCATAGAGAGTAGCTTTAAAGCAACCAAAATTCAGCCCACCCAAGTCACCAACCAACTAATCTTCATTCTTCCTGCCTGCCAACTCACGCCTGCCTCACACTTTCTCCATTTTGTTTTCTATTTCTTTTTTTGGCAAAAAAATTTTTTTTTAGATTCTCATTTCTCAATTTTCACAAATGATAACTCCTTCCTCCGCGTAATCTCAGCGTCACAAATTTTCCCATTAAAAATCACCCAAACGCGTCTTCACTCTTTTATTTATTTATAAAATAAAATCTCTCTCAATTTGTACATGTTTTCCTCTTCAAATTGACTTAACTACCCTTGTATAATCATCCATACTATATATACTATATTATAATCTCCAAATGATAGTATTTATTTTTATTTTGCTTTGCATATGTTTAGCTGGACTAATTAACTCATTAAGGAAAAACAAAAAAAAAATCAAGGTTTTGTTTATCTTTGATCATTATTATGACAATTGGTTGACTTGTAGTACATGATGATGGGGTGGATGGAGAGCCGTCGACATCCTTAAAATGAGTAAACTTTAAGAAGACAAACAAAACAAACAAGTCATCAATATATTGAACTTCTATTTGCTTTAAAATATTGCTCATTGGAAGATGCAAGTTGTTGATTAAGGATTTACTTATTATATGGGAGAATTAGTCATTAGTCAATATATAATCTTTTTCAAGGATGAACAAATTATGGAACTTTTTTAGAGAAGATTTCAATATTCTTTTCGAAGGTGGCATAGCATAATTACACTAGCATTATGACACAATAAAGGGTGCCGGCGCCAATGGTGACCTCATCCAAAAACTTTGCCTGTCGAAATCCAAAGACAACAAACAACTTAGTTCATAATTAGTTCAATCTTCAAAATGTAAAATATAATATATATATATATATATATATATGTAAATAATAACATTATTATTCCAAAAAAAATGAAGGGAGGGAGTATAACGGTTGAGCTAATTAAACCAAAGAATGCAACTCATAAAGATTGTTTAAGTAACTAAAATTAACCAACTCCTAATAAAATAAATGAACCAATTTGAAAATGACCTAATAGAAATTTATTCAAGCTTGACTTGAACGTGATTCAACTTTCCATTAGTTGCCCTTTTGAAACCTTTTAGTTTAGCTGTTGATTTGTTTACTACACAGAGCCTTAACATCTTTGTTATTTGAATGATTTCATTGAAAAGATTAAAAAGGGAAGATATGATTATGCAAAGTGAGATTCACATCTCATACCGTTCACTCTTGCAAAAAAAGGTTAAAAAGTATGTAATGCAAAAAGTGCATCACTTTATATTGTTTTTGAGGTTCACTCCTATGAATCATATCCAATTGAAAGGATTAAAAGAAGAGCTTTTGAAGAGAAACCCAAGCTTCACCCCTTTTAAGATCATCATTTTGTCTCACAGTGTGTCTTCTCCCAACCTTCTTTTTCAAATTATTAAGTACAGAGCATTACCCCCTAATCTCTATATTTCAATTACACATTTTAGTAGGGTGTGGGTGTCTGAGTTTTAGTGATGGTCAAAGTTTAAGATCAGTACCAACAAGTGTTTGGTTTTAACGGTTTATACTTATTCTCTTTAAATAAAATTTCGAATTCAAACCTTATATAAATGAAAGAATATCATTGTCGGATGAGATTTATTTCTATGATGAACCGACCCGATCCAATTGAAACAAGTTAAATTGTAAATAAATAAACTTAAGAGTTAAGATCAATATTGACCTTTGTTCGCTGAAATATATGCCTTACGATTTGGCATTATTTTGGCACAAAATTATGGATGCTGGTCTTGTGAATTCGAGAGTGACTGCTTGTTAGCGATACAGGAAATCAAACGAGCTGATGTAGTCCTTTGGGAAGGGGGTCTTTTGATAGAGCAAGTTAGGACGTTGGCTTCTCAATTTAGTTATTTTTCATTCACTCATGTCAATAGCAAAGTGAATATGTTTGCCCATAATTTAGCAAAGATTATTTGCAATGTAAATATCAATTATATTTGGTGCGGTGCATCACTGCCCATTTGTAACCTGGATATTTAATGGAATGAAATTGATCTGTTTTCTAAAAAAAAAAATCAATATTTTCCTCTTTCATATGTACAATGTAAGTATTAATTGATTTCCAATTATATTTTTCCTAGAAAGATTTAAAATTTTCCATAATTAAAACCGTGTGTACCAAGTAATGCGTATCTTTAGTTTATGGGATTGAATTACTACCCTAAAAAGAAGGAAATTTACACGCGCAAGAATAGATTAAAAACACATGGAAATTCCTAAGAAAGGAAAAGGGGCAAATAAGTAATTTTCCATCATCATAAACTGTAAGAAACCCCCCACACACACCGCCTTCCTGACAAACCACCGAGAAGCAACCCTGTTCCAGAAAGAGAACTCCAACACCGATTCGAAATATAAAACTATAGTACTTTTTAGTATTTAACTTCGACTTCAACGGTTAAATCTGCAACCAAACCATAAGTGAATTTAAGCAACTCTCTCTTTAATTTTTCGCATTCTGACTCATCGATTTGTCATTTTTTCCTTTCAAGCCACTCTTCTCAGATATATATAAAATCTTCGATTCAACCCCAATTTTCTTCGAGGAAGAGAAAGAAGCCCCAGGAAAAAAGATCACGAATTTATACGTTAGATAGTGAAAAGAAGGGATTTTTACTTTTGTAATTGGAGAAATAGAATGGCAAGTAGGGATCTGGAGAGAGGAGGAGGAGGTCATGGGAAGAACAGGGGAAATAATAACTATGGTCCATACTATGTGGAAAGTAGTGAAAAGCAATGGACTTCGTGGCTTGTTCCCATGTTTGTGGTGGCTAATGTTGCTGTTTTTGTAGTGGCGATGTATGTCAATAACTGTCCTAAGAAGAATGACGGATTCGAAGGCAGATGCGTGGCTAGGTTTCTCGGCAGGCTTTCTTTCCAGCCTTTGAGAGAGAACCCTCTCTTTGGTCCTTCTTCTAATACGTAAGCCCCATCTACCTATATTTGACATTGTTTTTCGCTTTAAACTGAAATTTTTGATCCTTTACTTTGGTTTTGTTTGAGTTTAGGATTTTGGGATTATGAGGTTGTCTGTTTTTAGCTTTTAATGCATTAGTTTTTTGTTTAGAAACTTGGGATTGGTTAGCTATTATGAGTCTGCTGCAGTGGAATTGGGAATTCGTAATTGGGCTGGAATCGAACTCCATGCATCTTTTGCAACTTTGAATTTCTAAACATACCAAGCCTAAAGAGTCATGTGTCAAAACAGATTTGATTAATTATCAAGAATAACATAAGGGAAAGGGGGAAACAGGAGGGGTTTAGTTTTGGCCTCTTTTGGATTAGTAATAGATTCTGGCTTGCATATTTTGGATTAATGGTCATTGTCTTTTAGAAGTTCTTTTGTGTAGGAAGTTTTCTTTAGAAATAACTTCATTCCAGTCAATCCTTAGGAATATGCATATCCCTGGATCATGGTATAGGATCTTTCAATCAGTAATCTGTTTTTGATTGTGACCATAAATTTATGGATAAATTATGCATACTGGAAACTGGAAACTTTTATATGTGATTAGGTTGGTATTATTTGAGGGTATAAGGTCTGTTCTTGCCTGTTGATTTGAGTAGCATTCATAATTCTCAATATTTGAAAGTTCAACTTGGTTTCTGGTAGTTTATGATTTACTTTGCCTATCTGAAGTGCAGTGTTGACAATCTTAGGATTGAGAACCTGTTCTAGCTTATAGCGGTTAAGCATGGATTGTTTTCTTTGAATACCTTTGGGGTTTTGGATTTCATTTGATCGCTTGTTGCTTATCTTAAACTAAGTAAATAAACAGAAGGGCATTGAGGTAGCATATAACTTCAGGATCAAGAGGTTAATTCCTTTCAATTTAACTTATCATAATATATATAATCTAAACAACTAAACATACAGTAAAGAATATTTTACGTTAGTGAAATTGCAACAAAGCCCTTGGTTCATTTAGGGATGCATGGTTTTATTGGAGTTGAAGTAGGAAAAGACATGTTGTCTTAAACAAAGAAATAAATTGACAGCTTTAAGTTTGGTTTAGTGGAGCTTTGTGTTTAGGGGAATCCTATTCAATAAATATATTTTCAAGTAATCACTGAATTGAAGAGAGTGAATGTAAACATGATTTCATTATATCTTTCATGTTATATGTCCTGTTTTTCTTTTGTGACAATTCTAATTCTTGTGGTTTTCTAATGTTCCTTCTTCTCATTCTTCTTCAGATTGGAAAAACTGGGAGCACTAAACTGGGACAAGGTAGTGCATGGAAATCAAGGATGGAGACTTATCACTTGCATCTGGCTGCATGCAGGTGTTATTCATCTGCTTGCAAACATGTTGAGCTTGGTTTTTATTGGAATTCGCCTTGAACAGCAATTTGGATTTTGTACGTTTCCCACCCTTCTTCTTTATGTTTGTTTGATTAATTATTCCAAAATTTTGCCTCAAATAATGTGTATTTCAGTATGTAAAATTTGGATGTGCAAGTGTTGGGTCAGTCTTGATCAGTCAACAAAACAAAATATCATATATTGTCTTATATTTGACCCATTAATTGCACTTAGTGGATGAATATGTTTGTTCCATCAGTATCATGATCAGCTGTGTTTTTACTTTATGGTTTTGGGTTATTCTTTTGACATCTAGCTAGCTCCATCATGGTGTTATAGCTGATATATGTGTTCTTTCCTCTGGCAGTGCGAGTTGGGCTTATCTATCTATTGTCTGGACTTGGTGGAAGCATACTATCTTCTCTTTTCATTCAGAAAAACATTTCTGTTGGGGCCTCTGGTGCTTTGTTTGGCCTTCTTGGAGCAATGTTATCAGAGCTTCTGACTAACTGGAGTATCTATTCAAATAAGGTGCGTTTGTTTTCCTTGGTTTGCATCTACCTAATGAAAACGTTTTTTTATGCTATAGATATATGCAATTGGAAATAGTAGTATTGGGTTTCATGTTTCGTGCTTAAGATAAGTAGTTCACGAGATAAGAATGCTGTTAATTGGGTGATTGTCCTTTTGTTGCCATATTAATGTTTTTTGAGGTAGTATCATAATAAGGATTTCATTTAGAGCTTTTACCTATAGCTTGAAAAGTAATTGAGATTTTTTTTTTTTTGGGTATTGTAGGCTGCAGCTTTGATCACACTCGTGGTCATCATTGCCATTAACTTAGCAGTGGGGATCCTTCCTCACGTTGACAACTTTGCACATATTGGAGGTTTCTTAACCGGGTTGTTTCTTGGGTTTGTTTTGTTGCTTCGTCCCCAATTTGGGTGGGCAGAACGTCAAAATCTTCCTGCTGGTGCCCGTGTAAAATCCAAGTACACAGTATACCAATACGTTTTCTTGGTGATTGCTGTGGTATTATTCATTATATAGTAAGTTCTCAACCCTGAATTTCAATTTAGTGGAACAAACATTCATTTGCTTGCCTTATTGAAAACCGAATTTGCCATAGTATTTCCGCTTGTATCTTTTGATGGAAAGAAATATTAATGTCCTGATTTCTTTTTGAATGATGCAGTTTCACGGTGGGGTTAGTAATGCTGTTCAGAGGAGAGAATGGGAACGACCATTGCAGCTGGTGCCATTACCTGAGCTGTGTGCCTACATCGAAATGGCACTGTGGAAACTAATCAAACATTACCATCACTGCTATATATATTTAATGTAAAATATTTAGACTCTATATCTCGCACACTGATTCTTTCCTGATTTCCCTTTTTATATTTTATTCATTCGTTATTTCCTTTCCAGTTGGTATTTCCTTACGTATGTATATTTGCATAGATTTTGACCTTTTGAGATTTTTCTTTGGACATGAAGAATTCATTTTGTGATATATAATTTCCTTTACGTTTTATACATGATATATATTCTCTGATTATATCTTTTTACAAAGTTTTCAATATTTGCAGCCATTTTCATTTCCCCCCATTTTTTGTCCTTTGCTCAGATCAATTTATATTATATATATTATTATATCTTCAAATTTCAGTATCTTCCAAAGTCATAGGACATGGCCACGTGGCAGCTGCAGACATCATTGTCACTTTGGGTGATCCAAATCTTCACTTCAAGCCAATACAAAATGAGATTGGGTGCGTGAGTAGCTCTGCGCTCTGCTTCAATAGAGACGTTTCTTCGCAAGCATGTCCTGTTTATTTATTGACTTATTATATACTACATAAAATACGATGCCGTAGTGGCCGTAACCTGACTGAGATTTTTGGGTCAGCTTATTACACCCACCGACATCATCGACCCCAAAATCTTGCAGTACGTGAACTTTTTTGTCCATGTAATCTTAAGTGGGGCTGTTGGGGCATCTTAAAATCTGGCTTTCTTATATAAAATTTTCATCGATTTTTGACAAGATTTTTCGTTTTTACCTATCAATAAACATGCCAATTGTGTTCTTGCAATTGGAATTACATTATAACTTCATTGATTGTAACGAGTTGTTTAGTCTTTAAATCACCAAGTAAATCCAAAAGTAGGACGAGTTGCGACAAGTTCTACTCACATGTTAATGTAAATTTTCAGTACTTTCATCTTTTTGTTTGAGTTTTGTTGGCATGCAAAACTTGGCTTAATAAAAAATCACAAGCATTAAGCACCTTAATCACTTTTTCAAGTAAAAGAAAGATGAAAAGGGAAAAGAAGACAAAATTTATAAAGCACATTTCATAAGTTAAACTTCCTATAAAGCATTGTTTGAGTACATTACTTTTGGAAGTCACATGCACTAAAACATAAAGAAAGATGGCTACAGAGTCATAGAGCTAAGGTCAGATTCATTAATCATTAAACTTAAGCATATTGTATCAAAATAAGAGCCAAGCATTCCTAGGGAATAATAAGGTAAAATCGAACTACCAAATATACGAGTTAGCAATAAGATTAGATAAATAATACTTGAGCCATCCTTGAAATCATATATTCAGTGGTAGTAGTATTATTTTAGTATCTATATCCAATGGGCATTCCTAGCCTGTCCAAGCGACCTGACCCCGGGTAAGCTTTGTTCATGAAGGTTGCATGCATGGAAGACTTCTGTGCGTTTGATTTCAATTCACCCAACCCATTAATGGAGTTCCGCTTCGCCGAACCAGTTCTGTCATACTGCGGCCTTTGTTTCGGAGCACTGAGAGACCTGAGCTTAGCCTTTGAAGATTCAGTGTAAGCCATGTAATTAGGATGGTCTGAGTAACCACTCAGATAACTTCTTGTGTCCTCACTCTTAGCCGGAGTGAAAGGGCTTCTTCCCTTACAACTTCCCCCTTTTGATGATGCAGAATAGAATTGTGGACTGTTGTTAGCGGTGCAGAAAGCGTTTTCCTCGACCTCGTTAGAGAAATTCAATGGACTTATAGATTGAACTTCACCAGAGTCAGGACTAGCAGCCGTTGTTTGATGTGAGTCTCTAGAATTCGTGTAACTATAACTGTAGAGATCAGGATGCAAGGCAAGGTGTGTGGAGTGAAACAGATTCCTGCGATTCGGGGTGAAATGGGGTTTCCCTAAATCGATCTCTAGGACCTTGTCATTCTTCTCATCATCCATAGTACCAATTTTTGTTGAATGCACTCGTTGGTCCCATGATTGTTCATCAAATCTCCGATTCCAACCTGAGCGTATTTTCTCATGATTATCAACAGTCCTTCCACTTGACTTTGACCCATTTCTCTGAGATTGTTGAGATGAAGTTAATTGATCATGTATATTTAACTTCAATGCCAAGTACTATAAACTATGAAGTTTCTTCCTATCTATCTATTTTTGAATGTTCATACAGGTGCAAAGACCATACCTTCAGAATTGATGGTTGTTCACACTTTGTAGTCTTCGATCGAATAGCATGTTCAAATTTTTCAGGAGTTGGTGGACCCTGTATTTAAAAGAGATTTCATGGTCACCACCGACAATTCCAAGATAGACAAGTTGACATCAAATCTTATGCAAGGAAAAATATCACCATGTAATAAATTCAACCAACGCTTGTCTATTCTAAAAGAAATGAGAGGAATCTAAGATCATATAAGCTCACCAAATTGCCTTTAAAGCAATAAGTTTCAAGATCCTACCCCTTTAAGATGAATATAAGATTTTGCACTCAAAATTTACTCCAAAGCATGAGAGTTGAAGTTTGTAGGATTAAGGATGTAAGTGCAGGCACTGTCATTTGGCCAACAACTATTATGTACTTGAATTCAACATTATATATCAATACCAATCTGATTTAATACCCTCCACATATAATAAAAGTCCAAATCATGTCTTTCAATTAAAGTTCATCCTACAGAATATATATATTTAAAGCATATTGATGCATATTTCAACTAGTCATAATTTCTACCATATCAACTTCAATTAAACATCATGAATTAATATATGCGCTGAAAAAGTTGCCTAGAGGTATAAAGGCACCAAGCCCCACAATTAATTAAGGTGTACTTGGAGCAAAAGAATTTCCCATGAGAAATTTCAAAGAAATGCAGGACGGAAGAACAAGTCTGACTTACATGGTGGTGGAAATGAGAAGATTTGCTGCTGGATTGTGAAGACTCAGAGATTTGGGCCCGACAAGCACGAGCACGTGCTTGTGCTCGTAACACTGCTTGCATCCTTTTTAGCCATGCTGAAGTTCTCTTCCTCTCTATATGACCCCTAACCAATGCTTGAAGCCTCACTAATCCTTTTAATGCTCGCAATGCTCTTCTTGCCTTTAAAGCAACATTGAATCAAAAAGGTACACTCAGGCAAAGAACATAAGTCCGTATGGCAATCAAAGTTCATGTCTTATTACAATCACATTATTAGCATATCAAACTACTATTGAGCAAGATTCTCCATTTTCTATCAAGCAAAGAGCTTTATGATAGTACTATTAAATTTGTTGGCAACACAAAAATAGTGTGAGAAACAGCAACTAAAAAGCAACTGAAAAGGCAAAAGAACCATCTGTTCAGGAATAAAGGGGGCAATCTCAAAGACCTAATAACCAGGGTTCAAAATACAAGGTAAGAGGACCACAACATTGAATCATTTATTGAGCCAACATTAACATGTAAGGAAATTTTTGAAATCTGGCGCCATTGCAAAATGCAGGAAACAACCATTAATAACATGAAAAATTTAAAGGTAGCTGGCGCCATGAAGATGATAGATGGTCATACTATATTAGAATTATTTCTCCCCAAAATTTTAAAATCTGACATAGAGATATGAAAGGGAAAAGGACTTCCCACTAGCCGACCCACCCCACCCTCCCGGTAAAAGCATTCCCCACGAGGCTCTGACTATAGATAAATGGCTTTTGTATTTGTAGAACTGTTTCCACTCCACATTGAAAGTACCCAAAAACCCAACTAATTCCAAGCTTTTATATCATCTCCCAAAAGTCATACAAAAGCACTTAAGAAAACGCAGATATATCACCCACAAAACTAACTTTTCCAATGGTTTGGACCCACACTATTATCAGACAACCAGTAAAAAAAAAAAATCCCCCATTACCAGAAGATTCAACCCAAAGATATGCCTGGAGCCTTGGACCCAGGTCATCCATTTCTCAAAAAAGTTGCAATTGCATTCAAAGTCTCCTCTGCTCAGGAAATTGCTGACAATTGGTTCAATCTTAATTTGGTATTCTAATAAATTATTCTATAATTATTGACTATGGCAAAAGAGTTGTTGAGTACATATCCTATCCTTTTAAGCAATCAATAATTAAAACCCGCAATAAACCCAGTCCCAACTAAAGATTAATCAATCATGAACAAACTAACTAACCCAAATTAATTAAAACCTAAAAAATAATCAACCCCCATTTCAACTTTCCAAACAACTAAAACACCCAGAGACAAACTTGGGAAACGAAATTCTGGGCCATTAAATGTTTGAAAACGCCCTTACTACAGAAATAGAAGGTGAAATTTTTCTCAAGTAAAAGTTTGCAGAAGGTCCAGCATGGCCTTTTCTGCTTTTGGGGAGGGGTGCGCATTGTGCAACACGGTGCACAGTAGCTAGCCTACTACTACATGTCAATTTCACATAGTAGTTTTAAAATGGAAAGTTTATTTATTTTTTTTGGATATAAACGACATATAAGAGAAACAAACTCCGATGTATGAGAATGGAAGCTTGGTCAGTACGTAGCTTCCTTTGCTTGCTTCCACTTGCTGTGGAGAAGCACGATGCCGAAAACGACATCGTTTGTGTAATTATGCGAATCTTGCAGGCAACTAGATTCAGTAATGGGAACAAAGAACTGAAGAAGTTCTTAGCTTTGCTTTCTTATACAGTATATGCATTTTCGTGCTTTCTTCTTTGTTTTAAAACGAAAAAAAACATAATCCAAACGTTTTTCTTTAGAATAAAAAAAAAAAACCAAGAAAACGAAACATGGAAAATGTTTTCCAGGGAAACAATTTAAATTTAATAATCAACGAGTTTTACGCCTGGGAATCGGAAGAGTCGGAAATGGTTAAGAGAGGAAAGATGTACACGTGTCATGCATTAGACAGGGTTGTTAGTTGTTAATCCCGGGAAATTTTCATCAAATACGATAGTATAACAAACAATCAAAGAACGAGCGGTAATTAAGGAAAATTGAAATGAACAAATTTGGAAAAAAAGAATGAAAAAAATGAAAACTAACCAGATAACCGCGAAAGACTGATTGTATCTTAACCGCAGCTAACTCCTCGCGTGATCCGTAGCTAATGGCGATGTGAGACGCCGGTTCACGAACGGACCTACCACTACTAGTAAGCCTAACCACCACGGCGGCAGCCTGAGCAGCCGCGACGGCCGCTTCAGCAACCACGGCGGTAGCGGCAGCCACAGCAATGGCATGCTTATCAGGATCCGCCACTCCAGAATCGTCGTTCGTTTCAACGAGAGAAACAGAGCCTTTCCCTTGCTGCTTACGATTGTGAACCGACAACTTCGATAGACTCTCACAGCTGTTAATCAAGTCATACTGTTGTTGAACGGTAGTGGTGGGGATGGTGGAGTCTTTTTCGCGGTATGACTTCACAAAACTCCATCGACGTTTGGAAGAAGAAGAAGAAGAAGGATGAGGTTGGTGGTGAGAGTCGGATTTTTTGAGGCCGAGGATGCTGCGAAACCACTTTGAAGCTTTGCCCATATTTGTTTTTTCTTTTTTCTCTCCTCCTTTAACTTAACTCGGTTTTAATGGTGGAAAAAATGAAAGAAACAAATCATCACATTGGGTTCAGGAGTTTTCTTGGGATTCATTTGCGGGGAGAGAGAAAGTGGAAGAAGAGAAGTTTCGTTTCAGAGTGGGCTAAGGAGTGTGGAAAGGAAGTAAGCAGAAATGGTCGTCTCTTCTGTATATAAATGCGGAAATACGGTAAGGCGTATCTTTATTTACTATAATTAATTAACTAATTACTTAGTATTAATTAGTAGTTAGTACCACTACTTACTATACTAACTGCTAATTTGTACTAGTAGGTAAGTAGTGATAAGAAAAGGGAAATTAGTACTAGGAAAAATCCATGATTATAGATGGATTAGTAAATGGAAACCACCTATGTTACATGGTTTATTTTTTCTACCCAAAATAAAAAGAAGTAAAAAAAGGAAGTTGGGTCTCTCCTTCCTTTTTCATTTTCCATAATGATAACACTATAAATTAATGATTTATATTAATTTCCGCCTTAAGATAAGATAAGTCAGAGTTAACTAATTAAATTAATTTCCGCCTTAAGTTCCTAATCGGTAACTAAAATTATCATTTTTCACCAAAAAAACTAAATTATCATCCATGTGATTGCAGATGAGAATAGGATTCTTTTAATGGTGCTTGGAGTGCTAATAGTGAAAACATTGAAATATAGAAATTATTCTATATTTTGCACATAGCTTATGTATTTGACTAATGTTCTCCATATATATATAATAATCAAGAAAATGAGACTTATGTCATCAGGTATTTGGCCTGATGGTAGAGTGCTAGATTTTTAGTTCAAGTATATCTGGACCATGAGGTCTTGGGTTCTACTTTCACGAAACGTGAGTTTTTTTTGTAATTTATTTATTTGTGTATTGAGTATGTTGATAGTTATAGATGAAATTAGAGATTTGATAATCCAATATGATTTATGTATCTTTCAATTTGTAAAAAGGGAAGCACATTCTTTAGTTGAGATTAAGTTGGATAATCGTTCCATTTGTAAAAAGGGAAAGCACATTCTTTAACTAAGATTGAGTTGAATAATCATGTGGTGCGGGACTATGCATATTAAATATGTTGATAGTGCATATTAAATATGTTGATAGTTATAGATGAAATTAGAGATTTGACCAATATGATTTATGTATCTTTCAATTTGTAAAAGGGAAAGCACATTTTTTAGTTAAGATTGAGCTGGATAATCGTGTGGTGCGGGACTATACATATTAAGTATGTTGATAGTTATAGATGGAATTAGAGATTTGACCAATATGATTTATGTACCTTTCAATTTGTAAAAAGGAAGCATTAACTAGTGAAAGTGATTATTTAAAAAAAAATGAGACTTATTACCCAACCGGAAAATTACCAAAAAGAAAAAGATTCGCCGGTACTTCTCCCATAAATCTCAACAGAAAGTAGAACACCATAAATCTCGATTCGTTAATCAGCAATATAGTTCATTGTTTGTTGGCCATTCTAATAGTGACTGTTTTTAAGCCACAATTAGGACCCACTGTTATTGGTATGATCAATGGATTATGAAACGATAACAAGTGGGACACCACATCTGATTGATCAAATCAAGCGGTGGGAAGAAAATGATGAAGTTGGTAATAATTAATTATTAATTATTTTATATATATAATAATATATGGGTCATGATCCCATTCAGTCCCGATGGGTTAATCAATCAAGCAGATACGTAGATTTTGTGAATTACTAGATATTTGCAGTGTAGCACTGCACTGTAGGAGTTAGCTTTGCTATCTTTTTTGGCTGAGTTTTCAGTCTCACTATTCACATCATAGCAGAGACCACCCGGTCTTCTTCTATATGATGATAAATAAAACGAATTACTCCTATTACAAAAAGAAATAAAGATAAAACTACAAATAAAGAAAAAGAAAAGAATTTAAGTACTACCATTTCCTTGAAGGTCTGATCAAGATAAGACTACATAAAGTCTTGTTTGTTCAAAGAAGCTAAGGGTTTTTTGTCTATTTTTGCTTTTCTTTTAACATATTTTAAAATAATGTTCGTCGTATCAAATTGAAGGGAAAATGAAATAATAATAAAAACGATTCTCTATATTTTTATTGCCTAACAATGTATATATACACTAATTATACAATGTATATATACTAATTATATATATTAGTGTAATTTAGATTATTATTACTCGGCCCTTAGTACAAAGGCTCCTAATGACTAGTAGGTAGATCCTATATTCCTAATTGGCTGCCATTGGTTCGTAGTCATAATTATTACTATAAGCATTAACTTTAAAAGTCTAAGTCTAGTGCTTAAGCATAAATGTTTTTGTAGAGTTCACGGGTCAAATTTTATTGGAAATATAATCTCAGGGTTCATACTGGACAGGACACTGAAAAAAGAAAGAGCCAGAGAAGAGAGACTGTAGGTCACCCTACCCTACTGTTTATATAGGAGTATATATAGGAATAAGGAACTGGGATCTTCTTCCCAGAAGTCCCCTACTTCTTCAGTTCTTCTTTCAATGGAAAATCCAAAAATATAATTGTGTCCATTGGGCATTGGCTCAGTTGAAGAATAAAATCGAAAGAGATGGTCAAAGGCAGACACACGAGGTAGGGTCCTTGATGGAGTCCGAAAATTGGACGGATGAGATGGATCAAGAAGTCAAGAAGGAATCAAAAAACGTAGAAATCTTGGACTGTCCCCTTGATCACCAAACAAACAGAATCCAAAAACAAGATTATATTGTGACCTCTTGCCGACATGTACCAACTTCAATTTTGGCAACTTTCTTCCCTGTACAAACATACAAGTAGAAGACAAGAATGGCAATTTCTCTAGTTTTCAGGCCCACATAAAAATTGTTTATGAGACCTGAAATTTTCTTCATTTCCCATGCATAATTGGGTCTGAATCGGGCTGCTGTTGAACGTAAAGGGGCAGTGCTTGTCTATTTTGGGCTTGGGCCTTGATGATAGAATGCTATTTTTAGATGTTGTTCACTTAATGTTGAGATTTTTGGCCAAAACAAACTTTATGTTAGGATTAATTGACTTATATAGAAGAAAGGATAAAAACAAGGGGAAAAAAAAACTCTTTTCATTGCTGTGGGCTTCTAGCTTTGTCTTTTCTTACAAAGGGGCAAAAAAATGGCTCCAAGATCTAAATCATCCTCATCTTTATATATCTTTCCTTGATTTTTCTTTAAAAAAAGGAAAGAAAAAAACAAAATGAGGGAAAAAGGAGAAGTAAGGACACAACTCACAAGCTATAGCTAAGTTATTTGTACAGTTGACTCTTTTGATTTCCTATGCATAAAACAAAAAGTATTATCTAAGACTACCCAAGTAAGTGAGAGTATAACTTTGATTTTGATCCTAAGCTCCCATTTGCAGATTTACTCTGAACATCATCGAGCCAATCCTATAACAGCTTTTGGGACCATGCTTGACATTCTATTGATTATTTCTTCAAACGAAGGTCGATTTCCTGGATCACTGCTTTGTTTCAACACAAACATATGTTAGAATGTTTTCTTCCTTGGTTTTTCATGTCTAAAGACTGAAAGATAGTGCAAACGTTGACATTACCTTTGCCAGCAATCGCGAATAATAGATGCTAACCGAGGATCAAGGCTTTCCGGAAGTTCTAACCGCCTATCCATGAACCCTACAACTCCAACTACCTGCATTGTGGTTTTACAAGAGATTATGATTTGAGGTATGCATCAAAGAGGTTATGTAGTATAATTATAACAAAGAAAAACATGATGTAGTGTTAAGAGAAAAGACCTGTAAAGGGTTCAGATTATTCCATGGAACGGAGACTGTCATTAGTTCCCACAAGATTACTCCGAAACTAAATACATCGGACCTGTGTTTAGATTGATGTCAGTATCACTATAATGAATTATGAAACATAGAACAGGTGAGAAAACACGAAAGGGTAACTCAGACTCAGTTTCCAGAAATTACTTTTCATTTGAAGGTTCATTCCTAAGTACTTCAGGGGCCATCCACTGGGGCTGCAATAGACATAGAGAGAAAGTTTAAGTATCACTCTTGACACAATTGCTACTACAATTACAATGATGTACTAACGAAGAAATTGGAAAGGAGAAGAAAAGGATGAGATCAGTACCGTTCCTCTTCCAGATTTTGTGGTTAAGAAAGTCCCATTTTTGAACCTTGACAGGCCAAAGTCTCCAACCTAAGACGTTGAATAACTGTAAGAAATCTGCCAAAACTAATATGCGCTTCAACTATTTGAAGATATTGAAGTATATGTTACCTTAACATTCCAGTTTTTGTCAACAAGGAGGTTGGAAGACTTCAAGTCCCTATGCACAATTGGTGGATTCCTACGATGTAAATAATTCATGCCTCTGGCCTGCAGAAGAGACAAGTCTGATGTTTGTTTGACAGCTTACAAGCAGAAAGAGCTTGGTAATTAAGGAAGATATTGATAGGAAACTTACAACATCAAGGGCCATCTTCACACGCTTTCTGAGGTCCAATGCCTGATTATTCTTGTGAAGTGTCTTAAAAAGGCTTCCCCTGATTATGAAAAAATAAAATAAAAAAATGAGTGGTCTATTTTTCAGTTCTCATCATCATGAAAGGAGAAGTATGCATAAAGTTTTATAGTAGCACATAGAAGTGATGCTACACCTATTACTCTTATGTGTTGCATAATCACTTCAATGGTTGGAAAAGCAAATAACAGGATACTTAAACACCATTTTTCAATAGAAGCGTGTAACAGTAATCATTGGTTGAGTACCCTTATAAAAAATAATACCCTCCATTACCTCGGCAAAAACTCCGTGACAATTGCAAGTCGTTCTTGTGAGTATACTGCCCCCATAAAAAGCAGTACATTTGGATGTCTTAGTTTTCTCATTATATCAATCTACAGTGTAAGCAAAAGAAAGCTATGGATCAGAGCTTAATTTCCCACATGATATTGTTTTATTCAGGACTCGAAGAGAATTTAGAGTACCTCTTTTTTGTAGTCTTGTAATGTTGACTCCTTGTATTCACCCGCAAAATAGACCTTAACTGCAACATCCTTCAAGAAGCAAACAATTCTTGTCCAGGTTAGTATGCTTATTTAGCATAAGAAATTGAAAAAGTAAGGGATGGAAAAACTTACTGATCCATTCCAAAGTCCACGATAAACAACTGCACATGAGCCTAGAGGCAAAAGCAAGCAAATTGATGAGGTACTTAAGAAAAGTATAACATGTATGCTACCGCTCCTTTATCATTAAAGGTAACAGAAGTGTGTGACTAAAATAACAGTAACAAAGCATATTGAATGACCAACCAACTTGGAAAAAGCAACTTAAACATGGTCATGAATAAGTATCATGTCGTTTTACTCAGACAAGTATCTACAAATTTGTTTAAGAACTCGAGGCAGCAAATCATGGGAATCATAACTCTGGCATTTTATGCATGTCATAACTAAGAACTTTACCTTGTCCAACCTCCTCCCCTAATTGTAGGTTTTCCCAGTGAATCTCACAATCATCCATAGAGTTTGACTCGTTATCCCCTTTGCTTGATGGACTTCCTTGGCTGCCTATGCTCTCCCCTAGACTTGATGAATTTTTACTATCTGGATGCTTTTCTACTTCATCTTGTAGATCTGAAGCATCCATATCCAAAAAGTCTAGCTCCAAATCATGTTCATTCACTTGGCTTACTAACCCTGCCATAGAATCTCCTATTCTGGTTAGAAAGGACTGTCCATTGCCTTCTCTTGAAGATGCTACAACAGATATCTCTTCAACTGATGCTCGACTTGTGTGCTTATGCACACTTGAATATGCATTCTCAGCTGCAGAGAAAGAATTGAAGAGGCCTGGGGTTGATGCCTTTGAACCTTCAGAAGAATTAGGTTCATACATCATACCATTTCTCCTTGAAAATCTACCAGTCGTACCATTTTGCTGAAGACTTTCATCATTTTCGTTGCAGTTGTTAGTTTTCCTGATTTGAAGTTTTGCCAAGAACTTCGCTACCTACAGTCATCACACCAAAGCATCATTTAGCAAAAAGTCAGCAATAAGCAGACAATATATATAGACAGTAAAGTAGGATTGCTTTAGTAGAGTAAACATGACAATGTCAACTCTACTGCTTGTTAATGAATTTGAGTTGAATTGACCTTCCTTGAGTAATAAAAAAAAAAAGGAAACCATAATAAGTTAGATTAGATATCTGTTTTACAAATACACAGAACCAGCTAAAATGAAATCTGCCAGAACAAGCCTTACAGTTGTATTAGGTGTCTCTATCTTCTCTGCAGTAATTGTGGTGGCATCCTCTTTGTCCCTAAAATCAGTACATTCATTACTCGTACTATCTTGTTTCTTGGGTAGAAACCGTGAGGCCTGAGTGTTAACATTGCAAAATATGAGGCTTTTCAGTCAATGAAAATAGAACCAGAAAAGAAGATAGAGAAACAAAAATGAGACAAAGCTGTAGTAATGCTATACATAAGCACCAGATTAGAAACAGATGAAGCAATTTGTGGCCGTGGTGGATGCCAGTGGATCTTTTTCATTTTTAATCTCCTTGGTCTACCATGCTGTAATATTCCCAGACTCCCAGGATTTATGCCATTAAAAATGGCCGCATCACTAGAAACCGTGATGATACCAGTGAACTGACCATCCTCATAACATAAGCTTCTGCACACCAGAGCCATAAACATTTCACCTGACCTCCTCTTGAAAGGGAACTGACCTGACCATGTTTGGCCAGAGGTCAATTTGTCCATAATTTTCTCTACAGATGCATAGTATTCTTCAGCTATAAGAAGTTCAGTATCTCTTTGTCCTATGACTTCATTGGACCTCCATCCAAAAAGATTCTCAGCTGCGCGGTTCCTGTGTGAGAACAGAATGCTTTTCTATCAGCTTCACAACTTGAAAGGTATTTGTGATTCAATGAAAATTTGGTTTAAGGATTCAGTGAACAGAAGTAACATTCCACCTATCTTAATGGCAGACTATTCAAGTATATATAACAATAACATACACAAATCCCAAAATAAAAAGCAAACTCAAAGATGAAGATGCCCTTTCTCTTCGTTTCAATAATCTCAAATGTTGAAGAGCTTGGTCTTTGATTTTATTGCGTAAATGTAATTTTGATCGAGTATAAGGAATTTTGCATACTGAACTCGTTTATGTAACTTCTTTTGATATATCTCGAGAGACAAGCAACATAAAGAAGTATCAGTCTAACAAAGTTTGAGGAGAAATATTTTTACTACAGTCCATTGAAGACACTTTTCAACATTCCTCAGGAACCAAAGTGCCATCTAGTGAGTTTCTAAGTTGCGCACACACGTATTAAAAAAGACAAGAGAAGAACATAAATGAATTGCATTAAAGCACATCCAAGAAAACCACCCTAAAAGATTCCAGATTTCATCTAACTTTTAGTTTCAATAATAAGGGGATCGACCTTGCAGTGTTAAACGAACCAACATCTTATTCTATGCAGCTATGAGTTATCTTACTTCTGGGTTCCATGAAATCCTATAATGGTTGACTTTCGTTGGGGTGAGATCCTCCATTTAAGCTATTTACATCTAAACTTTGTCCTTCCTACTTCTGGAATGGAGAACTCATTATCATAATATAGCAAACATGAACGCCATTATTATCAACTCTCAACTTACTAGAAATGGACAGATGCATGTGCAACACACATAATCTAGGAGACAATTCCATGTTCATCAACCAACGATTTGGGGTAATCGAGGAGACATATATATATAGTGCAATGTTCTAGTTTATAAGTATGTTCAGTACTAGTGTGGGGCTCTTGGACTATCAATTATGAGAATTTTTCACAATACTTGAAGATCATTTTGATATATGCATGTGGTTCTGAACTTCTGAGAACTAGTTATCTTTTCATTTTAGCGGTTGTAAGAACTTGAAAAGTTGATGTGCCAATTAATTTCCTGCTACCTGATTTCTGAACAATAAACCAGAGCCATTCAATTTGATGGTGGACTAACAGGGGCACTTGAATTGCCTCCAAGAGATGAAGATTGCCAAAGAAAAAACAGGGTTTGGATGTGAACTTCTGTCAAACATCTTAACAATCTTTAGACCCAGGCCATTACCATAAAAATACCATTAAAGAATCCAAGAGAAACAAACGAACAAACAATCTAATGCTTCATTCTTCTTCACATTCACAATTTCTAAACTTAACCCAAAGTCAGCTTATTGCTAAGCTTGAGAGTCCACTTCCATTTCAAACATGATTTTTTACTTTTGTATAAAAGTTACTATATTTAGTTCTTAATCTTGAACTACTCCTATATAATTGATTAATTTCCAATCCTCGACCAAAAAATATAACCTTTTCTGCTTTAAATTAAAACCACTAAAAAGTTATCAAAATAAAGCAAGAAAAACTTTATTAAGTCTACCAACTAATCATTGACCTTTGAACTTTCTAAATATACGCCACTGTTTCATCAAGACAACAACCGAATACCCCACAAATAAAACTCAATCTTTTTCCAGAAAGAAGAAGAAAAAACACCAAAGCATTTAAAAAAAAAACGATAATTTACTAAAATGGAAAGAGATATGTTTTTGCCATACCAAAATGTAATCTTTCCCGAAGAAGCAGAGCAGACATAAATAGCATGCCCAATGCATTCCAACACGTTCTTAAAAGGACTTCCTGTTGAGTAGAACCCCGGAAAGGTTCCATAGCCGGAATACGACGTGGGATTGCCGGAATCTGGCCATACATCCAACTCGGTATTCCTTTTATTATTTTCCTGCACAAGCTCTTCAAGCTCTTCCTTCAGCTTAGCATGACTCGCTTCCAAACTCAAGCACCGATCCACTAAGACTCTGTAGAGGGTCCCTTCCGAGTCGTCTACCGCCATTGAAACACTCACCGGTGAGCGATGACTCGCCGGTAAAGGGTTGCAACTCTGCTGATGCGCTTATTAGCTTTTGATTATTAGCAGTATAGTTTATTACCAGGGTGGTCGCTTATCGTATTCGATTTCAATTTTCAGTGATAAAATATAATAAAAAAATTAATTTACTAAATTTATATATAGGAATCGTGGAGTCAAAGTGTGTACGCCACGTGTATTGCCGGCTACGAGGAGCTATCAGGTGCGGACATATGTATCCTTGGGGAACTCATTGACGAATGGGGAAAGGGAGTTGATATCTTTGGGATGAAGTTTGCCATTGGTTAAGGAAACTGGCAGCAGTTTGCCTGGACTCTTATGACGAAAATGGCCCTAAATCGGGAGGGTTAATTACATCTCTTACCCATGCCGCCATAGCTTTGAAAGTTGAAAGGAAGCAAGTTGGGGGGTGGGGTTAGGTTGCTTGTACTCAATCCATTGCCGATTCCTCCCCATCTTGCTGACGTGGCATTGGTAAAAAATATATAGAGGAGCAATCAGATACGGCTGGTAGAATATTTAGATTAATGTTCTTCATTTTCTTAGTATCGATTTTAAATTTTAATTAATATTAATTGGTTAATTAAAGTGGTTTCGTGTTTATTTTCTTTAACTAAAAGAGTAAAAGTCTTAAAGTTGATCACTTGAAATAGGAAAAACTATTGTTTTCAGTATTTCATCCTACAATGAGCCGATTTAAGTCAAACAAAATTAATCTATAACAAGCCGGTTCAATTCAAACCTATTAATTGTAGGTCATGTTCAGTGTATCGGTTCATTATCGTTTGAGTCGATGCACTGATCAAACGGAATTTAAGTGTAATCTTTGTTTCAATCGCTACTCTAATAATTTCATTTGTACAATACATAATTTAATCTGTACAGTATAATCTCATCTCTACAACATCAGACGGAACTAATTACACCACGCACATAAATGCAACCCGTGAAAACGTTCTTATTCATATATGTCAAAGTCAAACCACCAAATATCCTAAAATCAAGTTTTTTTTTCCCCGAAACCAAGTTCAATCAACTTTTCCCTAAAAAAAGAAGTTCAATCAATTTTGAGCCGTTGGGTTGGGGAAGTGTTGACTGCAGATGAGGATCCAATGGTCAGATTTCGATGATGGCTTCGTTGAAAGTAGGATGGAATTGTAGCCCAGCGTAAAAGTTGTCAATGTTTCCATTTTATAAAGATTCATAATTATGCCAACTGTACATGCACTTGCACTAGTTTTATTTCTGTGATGTGATTATATATCATTTTCACACTTTTTGTTTGAGATTTGTGTCCAGGAATTTCACTGTTTATCCACAAATATTATATTCAACTTTACTGCTAATAAAATAAATTAAATAATGATAAGTGCACCATAAAAGATTAGGGTCCTATTAAAAAAAGTCTTTGTTTCAAGGTTTGGCGGTAAACCCCACTCTATCGAAGAGTAATTAACAAAATTTTTAAATCATGGACCACCCTCCCCACATCAACCATATAAGATGAGATTCCTTAAAGAGATTTTGTTATGATTATATATCTATTATCATACTAATTAATTAATAATAACAACATTTTGTTTAATAAGATTAACTATAAAAAAAAAGTACCATGCTTTTTCTTATAATACATTGAAAATCAACACTACAACTACAATATGTATGTATCTAATGTGCTGCATATAGATTTCTATGCAAATTGAAATTTTTAATAGCCGTGTAATTATTTTTCTCAGTTAGGCTTGGTTTGGAGAAAAAAAAAAGTTACTTTTCACCTCAAACACGATACTAAATAATTCATGATTTGTGTCAAATGTTAATTTTCACCGCAAAAGTTAAGCTAATCTTAAAACCTAATTTTTAGATGCTTTTGCGTTTTAAAAATACTTTTGTATTTTAAATGACTAAAATCACTTAAATATTTTCTCTCTATCTATTTTAATTAGTATCATTTTTAGACATTTTATCTCTCTACCATATTTTTCTACGATAATACCAAATATTAATTACATATTTATACCCCAATTTTTAAAAACACTTTTCAAAAGCACTTCTTCTAACCCAAATTTTTTCAAAACTTAATCTCAATCCCAAACTAAGCCTTAGAAAGGAAATGCTTGAGCTTGATTATACTTTTTGTTTCTTTTAATGAATACTAGGTGCAAAATTAGAAGGGAATTTTTGTATCCAATTATAGTTTCTTAAAATAAAATTAATAAAGTAGAAATTACGCAATCCCTTTCCCATCCAATTATGAAAGTCAAACCTTAATGGAGAAGATAATGATAGCAAAATCCCATCTAATACTAGGAGAACTATAGTAGTGTTGTTGGTTTAATTTCCAAAAGAAAGTTGGGTAATGATGGTGACATGAAAATTGGACTGCCAAATAAAACCCGAGGCCTTAAACCAAGGCCCAAATGATACGGGTTAAAACCGAACCGTTAGACCCAGAAAACAACTAAGTTGGGCTGTATTAAATCTGTGTCGGCCCAAAATCAAATAACGGTCACGGCGTCATTTCGACGCAATCGCGAATACGCAATGCAAGAAATACTGAAATAATGGTTACGGCGTTAATTAGACGCGACAAGTCGGTTAGTGGCAGTTTAAATACTCCATTGAAAATCCCCTCCAGAATCACTTTACATTCTCAACGGTAAAAGGGACAAGGAAAAGGAAATCAGAGTCTTGAGAATGAGACGATTTCTTATCTACGTTTTAAGTCTGATCTTCCTCCACCGTGAAATCGTTTCAGTCCAAATCCTCTCGAAGTCGAAGCTGGAGAAATGCGAGAAGAATTCAGACTCCAACAAACTGAATTGCACCACCAAGATCATCATCAACATGGCCGTTCCCAGTGGTTCAGTAAGTAAACTTATTCTTAATTAATGTAGTGAATGTTTAGTTCTTTTTGTTTCTTCATTTGATGTTTGATTCTTGTTAGAGTGGCGGCGAGGCGTCGATCGTGGCGGAGATTGTGGAGGTGGAGGAGAATTCGACGAACAAGATGCAGACGCTACGGATTCCGCCGGTGATCACGATCAACAAGTCCGCCGCCTACGCACTCTACGAGTTGACATATATTCGAGTATGATCTTTAATTATATAAAATTCAAATTTTCATCTTTTTACTGTTTGAAATTTGGAGGGAAACGGGAGAGAAATGAAAATTAGGAGATCTTCGATAAAAAGTCTCTGTTTCTTTTTTTCTTTTTCTAACTTAAAAAAAATCCAGGATGTTGCGTATAAACCTGAAGAGTTCCATGTTAAGACACGCAAATGCGAGCCAGATGCCGGTGCTAATGTTGTCAAGATATGCGAGAGGCGAGGAATAAGCTTTCGTTTTAGATTTCTTTAACTAGAATTTATATAGATGAGCATAATAAATACTAAAATAAATTGACTGGTTCTTGTGTCGGTTTTGTAGGTTGCGCGATGAGGAGGGTCACATCATTGAGCATACTCAGGTGGCATTCTCATTTCTTAACATATAATTCATCTTATTTGCTATGTTAATTACCACTTAGAAGATTATGTAATGTTTAACTAATCGGAAATTTTACTGTAATTCTTCATTGACTATCGTTTGAGTTATTCTTGTAATGAAATGGTCTTCTTTTGGCATTCCTGCTGAAGCCTATCTGCTGTCCTTGCGGGCCTCAAAGGCGTGTGCCTTCTTCTTGTGGAAATGTCTGTAAGTGCTCTCTGTTTTTCACAAATAATCAAAATTTTCTTTTCGTTTCCAGGTCTTTGAGGCATCTGATTGTTCTCAAATTATGTTTACTTCTGTATAGTTGACAAGATGATGAAAGGGAAGGCCAATACCGCACACTGTCTCCGATTTCCGGGTGATTGGTACGGATTTTGGTTACTTCTCTTGTTTTTTTGTGTCGCTATTGTTCTGCTGGGTCAATCCTTTCCCGGTCAATGGTACATTCTGAGATGACACAGTTTTTGAGGTTTATGGACTAAAATCATTTTATGAATTCTGTGTGAATGTTTGAAATTGAGTATTTGATGGTTCACAGAATCAATGTTTGATAAAGCGTTTTAAGTGAAAAGGAAATTGGTGAGAACAGGGGGTATTATGTCCATGATCATTTCATGAATTCTTGAAGCATGTTTTTTGATTCTTGACTAGTAATAATTGTTTATCCACTTAGGTTCCATGTTTTTGGTATTGGACAACGGTCAATTGGATTCAGCGTTAAAATTGAGATGAAGATTGGATCTAAAGTTTCGGTATGCTGTGCACCATATCTCTAATTAAAGATGCTTACTGAAGAAACTCTTCTTTTCTAATTTGCACATTTTCTGGGTCTGGTTTATAGTTTCACATGATGCTGTTAAAATGTGAGGCCACTGTGTTGCTTTCGTATCTTATTTGAATGTAAAGGTAGGTATGTGAACTTTAAGTAACAGAAAACTTATCTTTCAGAACTATAATTCATGCTCGCAGGAGGTTATTATAGGTCCTGAAAACAGAACAGCAACATCCAATGACAATTTTTTAAGAGTTAATCTCATTGGAGACTTTGTTGGATATTCTAATATTCCTACCTTTGAGGACTTCTACCTTGTCATTCCAAGGCAGGTAAATGGCAATTTGGATATGTTAACTTTGGAATCTTTGAACTTAATTTCATAGAGTCACAGAGGCATCTCCTCTTTATTTCTTTATTTTTTGTGCATATTCTGTTATCTTTATTGCATAAAACTCTTCCTTCTCCTTCAATGACAGGGTGCTCCAGGTCAACCAAACAATTTGGGAAGCAATTTTTCCATGTGGATGCTGCTTGAGAGAGTTAGATTTACCTTAGATGGTGTCGAATGCAACAAAATTGGTGTCAATTATGAGGCTTTTAATGGTCAACCAAACTTCTGCTCTTCACCATTTTGGAGTTGCTTGCATAATCAATTGTGGAATTTCTGGGAAGTTAGTATATGAAACTAAACATCATTTCTTCTATTCTTTCCAACTTGTTTGTTGCTAGGACAGTAATATTAAGTTATGACTGATAAATGTTTTTGTTAGGTTGGTTTCTTTTGCCTTGCTTCAGACCATGACAATATCTGGTTATACATGTCATTTGTGCTACTTAATATAGCATTATTTTTTTTGGGTGATGACTTCATTTTGCTGAAGGTCATTGAAATATTGGTTATACTTTGATGATGAAATCTCTTAATTTTCTCAATTATTCTCACTGTGAATTTAAAAACGCTGCCTTTTTACTGACAGGCTGACCAAAACCGAATTAGTAGGAGGCAAGTTCCATTATATGGTGTGCAGGGGAGATATGAAAGGATAAACGAGCATCCAGTTAAGCTTTCATATGCTAAACTCCTTCCACGCAAGTTTTTTCCACAATATAGTTCATCTAATTTATAGTTTCCATTTGGCTGCAGAATGCAGGGTCTCATTCATTCTCCATTGGAGTGACAGAAGCTCTTAACACAAACCTCCTGATAGAATTAAGGGCTGATGACATAGATTATGTTTTCCAAAGGTAAATCGGTCCTATCAATTACATTGCATGACCTAAAGGCAGTCTCATTATTATTGTTGATAAATTATTCCTCGGGAGACTGGGTTTGCAATTTTTTATTTACTTGATTATATGAACAGTTCAAAATGCCATATTTTTAGTTATTGAGGTCGATATGACATAGATTTTCATCTTCTTACAGGAGTCCTGGAAAAATTATCAGTGTCACAATTCCAACATTTGAAGCCCTAACTCAGTTTGGAGTTGCCACAATTACTGCTCAAAATACTGGTGAAGTAGAAGCATCATACAGCTTGACGGTACTCAAATTCATATTTTATTATCACATTCTTACACTAAATGCATACTTTTGACTTCTCTTATCTGAATCTTAAAATCCCTCTTGGATACGCAGTTTTACTAATAACTAACAATTCCTGAATGGAGGAAATTTTGTCTCTTGTTGTTCCTTGTTAGCGAGTAACAGCTTTTAACTTCTAACAAAGAAGTTTAGTGGGAAATATTGAGGTATATGGTGAAGGAAAAAGTATAAAAGAGGACTAAACCAGAATGGAAGAAAATTTTTAATAATACAAATATACTAGTAAAATTGTTGAACTGCTGTTGGAACTGTTATTGCAACAACTTGTTCTGATGAATTTTTCCTGATGCAGTTTGACTGCTCAAAAGGTGTCTCCCTTATGGAGGTATTCTCTCAATTTGTGTTAATGATGTGTATAGGCTATATTCATTATGTGGCTCATGAAAAATAATGTCATCAATGTTGAGATTACTGCAGGAACAATTCTTCATTATGAAGCCTAAGGAAATTTCAGCTCGATCGTTTAAACTCTATCCAACCACTGATCAGGCAGCAAAATACATTTGTTCAGGTAAGAATAAAAGGAGGCTTTTGTCACACCTGCATTCTTTTTACCTTCCCAAACTTTAAGATATCTTATTCACTCAACATGTTTTGGCTTGAAATTCAGCTATATTGAAGGACTCCGAATTTAATGAAGTTGACAGAGCAGAGTGCCAGTTTAGTACTACAGCTACCATTCTTGACAATGGATCACAGGTATGGTAGGGTATATGATCTGCTTGCTTGTGGCTACTGCATTTGATGAACATTTTACAGTTTATTGAACCTTGTTAGATTAGCTGTATGTATCAACTTTTCATGAGAATGCTATCTATTACCACTGTAGAAGATGAAGTCTTTTTGAAATAGCTTTAGAAGTTCGAGAACAAAATGTCACTTCTCTCTGATACATTGCTTACTTTGAATTTGTTTCAGATTACTCCTTTTCATCCACCAAAGACTGGTTTAAATGGTTTCTTCGAGTCTATTAAAAAAATTTGGAAAAACCTGTGGGAAAGTTTGGTAGAGTTCATCACTGGTGAAACTTGCAGGTCATTTTGGCAATGATTACATTTTACCATTTTTTCTTTTTCTTAACCTTATAATAATTACTCACCATGCTGACATAATAATTGCTTTATTTTGTTGTGCAGAAGGAAATGCTCTGGCTTTTTTGACTTCAGCTGCCACATACAGTATATCTGTATGAGTTGGGTAGTACTGTTTGGTTTACTTTTGGCCATATTTCCGACAGGTAGAACATTCTTTGGTTCTCTTTTATTAAGACAAGTTAAAAGAGAATTCAAGAATAGAGTTACATTACACTGTTCTTTTTAAATGCAGTGCTTGTGTTGCTATGGCTTTTACATCAGAAAGGATTCTTTGACCCTCTTTATGACTGGTGGGAAGATCATTTTGGATATAATGATCAGAGGGTCGAACATATCCACAGGCACAGTGTTGGTATTGGTCACTCCCACATTCACTCCAGAAAACATAATAAAGCCAGGCACCACAAACATGATTCTCGACATAAACGAAGCAGCATTCACCATGAACACAGGCACAACCATTTAGAGAGGGACTCCGATTATTATTATCATCTGCATCATGTTCAAAAGGACAGACACAAACATAGACGTGTCAAAAGTTCAAGCATTAGACAGCAAATTCACTTGGACAGGAGGAAAAATGATGATGTAGGGCACCACAAGCACAGAAGGGCAAACGAGACTATAGAAAGACCATTGAAAATGAGGTAACTGCCAGTGACAATAAGATTGAGTTCAGACGTGGACATTGGTTGACTCATGGTTGAAGTTACATTGCCAAAATTTTTCCCTTTTCCTCTTTTCATTTGAGGAAATGGTGGGAAGTGAAACTCCCGATGGTTCCTTACATAGAATTCTAAGAATAAAGGTAGTAACTTAGAGAAGAAAAAAAACAGGACAAGCCTGAAAAAACATTTACAATATTACAAGTAAGACCATTATATTTTGTTCTGTTTTTGTTTCTTTTTCTTTTTTTCATTTTATATAAAGTATATGATGAGATTACATACTTTGCTTACAAGCATCGGTAAAACTATGATTTAGATCTTGGTTGGAGAAGTGACAGTAAAAATCGCTTCTCCTATTTTCTAAAATCTTTCTACAATTTGAAGATGTATTATATAAGTGTTATCATCATCCCCTTCTGCAGTCCAAAAAACAAGCAATGCTGACTGGTAAGATGCCAAGTTGGGACATTTGGTCTTTTGCTTTCTTAGTCATTTTGACTGACTTGGCTTGACATTGTTCTAGTTTTCTCGCGGAGTTGAATGTGGAAGCCATCTGGAAATTGTAAACCTGGTGTTCGGACTATGTTTCCTCCTTTGATTGGTTGCCACCTGAAAAGAATATTCAAGATTTAGATGAGTTTCTATCTCATGCTATCTCTTCTGAGCACAGATATAGAACACTTTGTACTTTGTAGCAACATGCTCTTACCTGTACTTTGTAACCAGGCAATGCAGAAACACAGCCATCTGCACTTTAGTAAAGTCTGTTCCAACGCAAAACCTCATGCCACCACCAAATGCCATGAAACTCTTAGTGGCTCCATTTATTTCTACTCCCTGCAGTTAAGAAGAAGAATCTATTAGCACTTCAAGGTAAAATTTTATGTAGATTTGTTGTTGTAGCAATTTTGCAGGTGAACAAGGATAAGAGTTTATGGTATTCACTATTCACCCACCTCCCATCTTGATGGATTGAAGACGAGGGGATCTTCGTACTTTGCTGGATTCAGGTGCACAGCTGGGGGACAGACCATCACTGCCCAACCGGCTGGAATGGTATATCCTGCATTATTATAAAATTTCATTTGTTATTTTCTTATATCAATTGCCTGACACTATAATTTGTTAATGACAATTGGAAAGCGGGTTAAACATTTATAATGCATACCTTTGAATTGGATTTCTCTTAATGCTTTTCTGAAGATTCCTGGAACTATATTTGCCAGTCTAACTGTTTCATTGATGAACTGCAAGTTGAACTTAATTGTTAGTATGACAGTTAACAGCCTTATGCTTTATCATTAACAGTATAACTATGACCCACAACTATCTCACCTGGAATGTATATGTCATTGATTTATATTCTTTCCATGTCAGTCCAGAGTCAGGATCTTCCCGGTTTTTTAGAATTGCCTCGTGCTCTTCCTGTAAGGCTGAACAGCTTAAGTTTGTGTTTGTTCAGGAAAATATGAGGATTTTGCAGATAAAGTAAATAATTTTCACATACCGTTAATTTTTCCAGCACTGAAGGGTAGTCAGAAAGGAATTTAACCGCTAAAGTTAGAGCCAATGAAGTTGTTTCAAAGCTGGCAAATAGTAGCACGAACATCAAATCCAGAGCTATTGCCTCTGTAAGTATTGTTCCCTCTTTCTGAAGTTCTTCAAGGACATAATCAAAAAAGTCACTCCTGTTCTTCCCCGGCATTGCACGCCTTTCATTTAGCAAGTTCTTCAGCATTCTCATAGCATTTTTCCTTCCCTGAATAAATTTTTTTACAAGAACTTGACTGATTAATCTCTCCTTGGAGAAATAAGGAAATACAGGATTGATTAATTAGTAGAACATTATTATATATACCTGTAAACATTTGTGATAAGCTGTTCCAGGAATATCCAAGGGAAAGGAGATTAATCCTTGTATGAATGCAACAAAGTTGTCCCTCAGATTTTCCGAGGCATTGTCTTGGTCGTAACTTATCAGCTTTTTGGCTGTCAGATCAAAAATCATCTGCAAAAAAACAAACACCAAGGTAAATATTACTAAACTGCTGATTAAAACACAAACTTAAAAACAGATTGGCCTGAATATATATGTGAAACTCACACTAGCAGTTGCTTCTTTTAATTCAACAGTTTCAAGGCTTGACCAGCCTTGTAACCTTCTGCAAGCAGTTCGCTCAACTTCCGCCATCATTTTTTTGAGGCTTTCAGGACCAAAGAGATTAAGCACCATGTTCTTAAGGTATTTGTACATGAAACCATGTAAGGAACCAACATTTTGACGCCCAAAGATCTCTGTAAATGTATCTGGATACCAACTCTGAAACAGTTGCCCTTCTTGCAGGAAGACAAAATGATTGAGATCCGGGTCAGCCGATACAATTACTGGCCGCCCAACTAAGCTAGTCTTGAATATTGGGCCATACCTGGCAATATCAAACATTTCAAAGGTGAGAAAACAAAAAACAAAATTATCATGAGAAAAATGATTGCTGTGCAAGCAATAAATGCGAAAGTCATTGAGATTATTAATGGTTTTCATTAATTTACCTGTTCATCCTCTCTTTGACAAAAAGAGAGATATCGTTAGTAGTGTTGGGGGAAAAGAAGGAAAGAGTTTCTCCAAGAAGTGGTAATCCCATTGAACCTGGTGGGAGTTTACCATTACATCTTGGATTTCTCCAATTGTAAACCCAATGTGATATGCATATAACCAGTAAAGCTCCAATGAACAAAGCCAACATTTTATACTCAAAAAATGTATAAAATGGAAAGGCTAAAGATTGGATTGAGCAGAAATGGGATGGAGAGAAGGGCAAGTTAATATTAGCAGAAATGAGAAGGGAGATTTTTATAATTTGTGTAGGAAACGTGGGGGGAATAGACAGGTAGGAGAAGAAAGTGCTGGCATGTATCTTATGATTCTCATCAAAACCATGAGAAGCTCTACTTAAATAGGAAGCCAAAGCTTACAACTGTTCAGGGGAATTAATTAATAATAGTTTTTCTGATCACTTTTTTTTTTTTATTGATTTGATTTCTATTCTAAGGCTTTTTTTTAGGGTCTATATGTCTTAAGGCTTTTAAGTGGAGTAACTAGTTGGGGGATAGAATGCAATTAATATAATATATAAGTTAATAAAATATTTCGATATCATATTCATGAGTAGCAGAGAAAAATATTAGGCGAAGTGAATTGTCCTTGATGCTCTTCACCACCCATCCTACCGGACTCCGCCACCTCCGTCCCTCCTCCCTTACATCCCCCACCCTGTTTTCCCCTACACTCTCAGGTCCCTCCTCCCCCCACCCTCCCGGTCGCCCCATCCTCTCAGGTCCCTCCCCTGTGTCTTTAGGCTTTTTAAAAAAAAAAAATTAAAATGATTGTTCTCACATAACACCAACCAACTAATTATCTTATTTATGATCTATTACCTATTTTATTTCAGGATGTCAATTTATTTAAAATTTTGTTTGTTCTCTCTGTTTCTTATTGCTATCACAAACCACAATTTTCGAGCGAGCTACTGCTTCTTTATTTATGTCAAAATTTTGAGTGAGTCTCACACAATATTATTTGGATGTTCATCTATGTTTCAAACACACAAACAATTGTGGTTTGGTATCTAATAGTATTAATTTAAGAGTAACTCTGTCTAGAGACTGTTCATTATTAATCATTTTTGTCAACGCTTTTACCAATTGATCACACTCTTAGAGCTTAGCCATGACTCTGGAAGAAGCTAACACGATGCTTCCTACTTAAACATTTTTCTTCTCTCTCTTTCAGTTAGTGGCTGGAATGCTTCGGATTCATTTTGGTGAAAAAGAAAAAAAGGTCTTAACATGGAGAAAAAAACTGAAGAAGCACGAGGCTGAATTTTAGCCTTTTTTAAGGAGATATTGGAGGAACAGAAAGGGCATAACTGTAGATTTGAGAAGATCGATGGAAGTTCAAAGGATCATGTCTCTGACCAAACTTAAGTTAGTATCTTTAAACCAATCTACTCTACATATCATTAAATTACATAAAATCTATTGGCTAGCTTTTGCCCCTTTCTTATCAACACAACACATCTTGAAATTGTCTAAATAAAATCTAAGCTAAATTTCCCCAGTATCTATGTGCTACTGCCGAACAGAGTCTTTGCTACATCATAAAACTTCTGGTTTTCATTTTTTTAATTTTTCCCTTCTTCCCATCTGTTCTGGAATCAGATCTCATCCTAGATCTTTAGTTAGCTGTAAACTCCCAATCCCATATATTCTCAAATCCCAATTGTCAAATACCCAATCTTAATGCATACATCACTTAGATTTTGAATGAAAGTATATGTTTGGATATGCATGCAACTACTGTTTTCCATATTGCTTCATTGCTTGTCTAAGAATTGACTCTGTTGAATTGAGTAAAAGGAGTTCAATACTTTTTTAATTAAGCAAAGCCTTGATAGTTGATATCTTTTGAATGAAAAAAATAGATATTAGAAGAGCCTGCCATACTTAGGGGTTTGACACGACTCAGTTCCGAATTAGTAATTAAAACCTGTTGTGATTATCTTTTACCAAAGGATTCATACGTACCAATAATATTGCTTGCCAAGCAAAAGTTGAAGGAAACAAATTTTCAATACATAGAGCATAGAGCACCGGCCCACCAAGACCAAGCCATTGAGCCACGGACTTGACCGTGAGCCCCATGCAAACACCATCAACAACTACTACAAAACTACAATTTGTAGGATTAGGTTACTGTGAATTTTTGAATCATGTCCTCCATTATATGCATATTAGAGGGATTAGATTATGTATTTATCACAAACATTTTGTCATAATGATATCGGACAAAACTCCGTGTATAGGCCTTATACAATGGAATTATCGGTTGAATCTTGGAAACATGGTGTCCTTCCAACTTTTGTCTGGTTATGTTAAAATATTGTGATGTGATGTTAATTAATTTAACTTGAACCAGTTTTGCCTGGTTAAAAACCAACCGATTTGAGGTGAAATTCGTAGACCTAGACCCCATGATTCCCTCATTAATTAGTACTTTTAGTTTTGATCAGCTTTTTGACCTTTCTCTTTTTTTTTTTTGGTGAAAAGCTTTTTGACCTTTCAGCTAATTAAGGATCGATTTATCCGTAAGACCGTAACTGTACTCAGACTTCTTGTCATTAATTGAGAACATAAAACAAATGAATATTAGCACTTTATGGCTGTAAAGTCCACTTCTGCCAGTGCTGGTTAATTAACTCATGCACGTGGACATACGCGGTATTCTGAAAAACCTCCTTGGAACAGATTCATTAAAACACTTAATGGACTAATCTTTTTGTTCCTATTTAACTGGAAATATGGCAAAGGGAAGGATAGAGTAGAGAGAACTTCTTCATATGTAGCTGTCAGAAAATTTGTGGTACAACCTTAATTCATGAATATACCACCTGGAGAAGCTTTATTTATTTTTATTATACCCATTTTTGGGGAATGGTTTTTTTTTTCCAATATAAATCTATAATTCCATATACTTTGTAATCATATTGAATTTTGAATAAGTTGGACTCAAGTTGCATTGAATCTTAAATAGAAAATTCTTCTTTAACACCGATTTTTTATTTATTTACAACAAGAAAAATGCAGTATACACTCAACTTATATCCACCAATTCATCTTTTCTGTGGCTATAAGTTGGTAGGAAACAGTATTCGTGGGTATTTTCGTCGCAATCTGCACACAAATTTTTATGACTATACTGCATTTGTGTTGTAGTTAAAAAGTATTGAATTCCTTTTATTTAACCCAATAAGCACTCGTTCCGGGAAATGAATAATACATAAACGGAGTATTATCTTATCCTCTTTCTAATACTTTGTACTTATCATATAATATAGACACTATAGACACCTCTAATGAGCTTTAATGCGGTGATTATTTTTATTGCAAAAGAGTGATCTGTTTTAAGCAGAAAAAGAGAAAAGTTCAAAATTGTTGAACTAAGATGACAAAGATTGCATAACTGCTGAGGAATGAGCTTGGAAAGGGTCTTCTAACACTGTGCACAAAGTGACAACTCTTTGCTTCTAATATTGGAATTTTTATAAAATGCTGTTAAGTCAAATTATCTGTTCTTCTTAGTCCATTATAAGTCCGATGCTTAATCGTAATTATAATGTAATTAAGAGTATATAAGTTGGAAAATTCTGAATTGCTGGTGGGGCATTAGAGCCTAATTAGTTTGTGGACCTACCTGTCGTGAATGTAAAATGGCATAAAATCTTGTTGGTAGAACCCGCATGCAAAAAAAGGGTCTAAACATGATCTTCTGTCATATTTTTAAAAGTTTAATTAATTCTATCTGATTAAATTACCCTTCGATCCTTTCTATATAGTAGTAGTATATATTTTTTTTCTTTGGTCTTATGATTGGACGGTTATGATTATTGATCAAGTTGACTTCGAAAACTCTTAAATTAGTTGTTAATCTTTTCCGGTTGGTGCAACACTTGAATAAGGGCGGTGAGAATGCTGAATGTGCCCCTCTAAATACAGCTGGTTGCATCCCAATTCCCAAATGACCAAACATTATATATAATATAATTTTTGTGGACACTATTTCATCAAGTTTAGAAATTAGAACAATGAATAAATTCCTTGAATACTCTCTATTATCATCTATAACGCATCTTCATCCACCATATTAATCCAATTGAGTTCGAAAATATAATACATATCTCTGATCTAGATATACTCATTAGTCATTATTGATTAATCACTCAAAATTTTACTTAAATATCGAGTTCGAGTTCTGGAATGGAATATAATCTCAAATTTCAATACTCAAAAGAAAATGAAAACATGATATATGGTCGGTGTGCTTAAAAAATAAACTAATTAAATTACTATAGATTAATTAAAAATGCATTTTGCACTATGAGTTAAACGAGTTGAATTGGTAGACCTAAATAAAGAAATAGGGAGTGAGGGAATGAGAGTTTCAAAGGTGGCATTATTATTATGACTACTTACACAGGTGGTTTTGAGTTATTCAAGGAGAAGGAGAAGGAGAGAATTGGGGAGAAAGTTGTTCTTCTTGTCTGTGCCTTGCAATTGCACACGGACATGATCTTTATTATAAAATTAATCAAAAAAAATGTTCAAAACCCTTTTCTCTTTTCTCCCTATATATTTTGCTTCAAGCATGAAGCATAATTAAGGAACGCCAAATACTTGTAATTTAAGTACAAATCACGTTTTTAGCCTAATTTCCTTTTCGATAACAAACAAATTAATACCATCTATATATGTACAATTTATTCCCATTTTTTTAGACATGATATCTTTGTACTTTCTTTTTTTGAAGAAATTATATCTTGGTACATATTAGATGATTATATTTTTTTGTTGTTATATATATAATTGAATATACGTGTGGATGATGAATTAATGTTCATTATATGATCATTAATTAATATTAATATATATAGTGCATTTTAATTAATTTTTTATTTAAAATATCTATTTCGAAAAGTTAGTTTGACTGCAAGTCTCCCAAAAGAAGAAACAGTCTATCCGTAGGACCACAAATGAGCTGATGATATTCTTTCTTACACCGTCTGGTTCGTGGGGGAGGGGGACTCTAACTTCATGCAAAACGTTAAGGTCTCTCTAGAAGGATTGAAGAAGGCACCTGGAAAAAGAAGGAAATTAAATCCCAAAAAAACAAAACACAAACTGAAATAAAAGAAATTATATATATCAAGAACTTGTTTTCGTGTTTTGACTTTTGATTCAATGTATGTTTCATTACAAAACAAATAGATTAATTAAGTTAATGATCTCCGTCAACTTGTCTGATCATTTGCTCTCTCTCTCTCCGAGTTTATAAATTTATATATGGTTTGGATTTGGATATATAGAAACTTATATAAAGACCCATTAATATAATTAATGTGTTAATGTTCTGGGAAACATGTATTATGAATCATAGAAAAGGGACAAAAATCGATGCATTTACAATCAATACTTGACGCATTTATATTATACCGGGCAAAAGGAAATACTACATGGGTTATTAATGTTTTCCATCGAATCCAAATAACGCTTGTTTTACATATATATATATATATATATTTGTAATTTGTTTGTTGTAAACTATTGGTACCACACGTCCATGCATTGTGGCGATTAATGCTAGGTTAAGTATGTAATACAATAATTATCTTTTTGATCATTGTTAAGCTAATTATTATATACATCGAGAGAGAAATCAACAACCTAATTTAGTAATTTATTTAGAACCAAGAAAGAATATTCAAGCTTAAGTAAATTAAGTACTATCTATTAAGGCTATCTCCAACCAAGGCGGTAAAACACTAAATTGGTGGAGAATGGACCAAAAAAGGGTTCCAACGAAAGCGGTAAATCGTTGGACCCGAGGCACACCAAATTGGTATTGCTACAGTGTTGCACCAAATATGGTGCAACACTGTAGATATATTTTGAAATATATTTTTAATAATTATATATGAAAATAATGTTAAATTGCAAAAATTTAATAATATAATAATATAAATGGTGTTTTGGTGCGAATCACATTGGAGTGGCAAAATATTTGATGTGAGAATATTCTAAAAAAATTCTCTTTTTGCACCAAAATGATACAGAATTTGGTGCACCACATTGGAGATGCCCATGGCTAATCAATCAAAATATTAAGGGGAAAATAAAGGTTTTAGCTAGATACTAGTTAGTGTTAATTATATGTATCATGCATGTATATATACTATGGCTAAATATACAATACACCGTGGAGTTTAGCAGACTACACATGTGGATCCTGAAAGGTGACATGTGTCATCTAGGGACTAGATTGAAATATTTAAAAATTAATTAATTCAAAAAATAAACATATGTCAACTCCACAACCCGCTTGTAGAATCCAAAATTTACACCGTCGGTATATCAAATAATTACCCATATTCTATATGCATGGAGCTAGCTACCCTAAAGTGATTAACATTATAGTTGAACTAGTATATTATTACATATATATCAATTTGAACCATGATATATGGAATCTATATTAGCCAGTGGCTTAACGTTTTCCTTATATTTTTTAAGTCCTTGTCGAAGGATTTGTTATAAAAAGCACTAGTGCAAGTGTTATATTTTCCTTATATTTCATAGTTGATCGGTCGAAAATTGACCGAACAACCGAATAAATCAAATTTGTAAATCGGACAATATGTTAAAACTGAACTAACCAAACCGTTTTAACTAAATTTCATCGATTAATGCTCACCCCTAAGTGCAACTTAACATTTAACAAGTGGTAATAATAGTGTAGTGGTTATTAATAATTTTTCTTTAGTATAGTGATTAAATTAAGAAACTCCCATTTAACGGGACTTTTTGAGGATAATTAATCTGATTAATTATGGTTTAAGCACCTGTTATGACCAAGCTAAACTTGATAATTGTGATGTTTTATTCTAATTACTTATAATTAGTTAATTAAGTAGCTCTTTGGTCAAAAAGCTACCATGAAACAATCTATTATAAGTATATAAGTATATGTATATATATATATTATATTAATGTTTTTTTATATTAGCGAAATTTGCTTTGTAGAGTCTGCTTGCCTTGAGTTTCAAGGTTTGACCTACAATATTATGTAATTTATTAATCATACATGAGAAGATTATAGGCTTCCACGTCCATATGAGACGAATAAAACATGTAGATAATCGAGATTTAACTACGCGTAAATTTATGTACATTTTAGAGTTGAAAACCGATCCATTCATATTTTTTCCTCATTTCACATGTTTTTCTTACAACATCTAATAGTAGCTTTTATTTATAAAATGATCATTTATATTTAATTACTATAAAATTAAATCAAATGTTCTATTTGTGCTATATATTGGCAATAAATAAGGCTGATTGTTCAAATTGATCCTTAATGTTTGCAAAAATGTTCAAATAAGGACCTTATCTTCTAATTTGGTTAATTAAGTGTTTAACGTTGCAAAATTGGTTTAGATAAATCCCTAGAGTCAATTTAAGACCCTACAATTTTTGGTTTATCAGCCTAACATACTGAAGTCAATTGACTCCGAGAACATGATTTGAGTTGATTTTGCACTGTTAGAGATTTAATTAACCAAATTAAAAGGTTAATCTCTTATTTAAGCATTTTCACAAGCATTAGGAACCGATTTGAACAATTAGCCAATATAAATAAAGAAAGGAAACCATTGAGCAAAGCAAGGTGAAGTAAAGTCATGGGTGACGTGTGAGAAACTAAGAATTGAAACCCAAAATTCATGGCCTAGGGAAACATGAACCATTGGCCATTATTGGTTGCTTTTTCAATTATGGAGCCTTCATCAACAATCAATTTCCATGTTCTGAACAGGTATATGTTCATCTGATCATTCTTCAATTCTTAGCTTCGCTTATACTGTAAAGACACATGACCCTTTTCAAAGACCTAGCTATAGAGACAGTCATCGTCTATAAATTGCTTCAACTTTAACCATTTCATTCCTTGGACCAAGCTGGGCCGGCCATATAGCCCAAATTTTCTTTCACAGTTTTTTTTTTTTTTTTCCTTTTTCATTCACAGTTTAAAGTTCATCTTTATTGGCACAATTTAAAGAACTTCTTTTAACTTATTCACTTTCTATGTCCATACAAAATTTATAGTCAAAGTCGTATCATATCAAATCCTAATCTATCTTAACATTTATTTTCTTTATTTATAAGACTTAAATCTAATGTCTTGTTTTTTTTTACCAGAAATCTAACGTCTTATTTAAGAGATATCGAGTTCCTCCAAATTGTTAACTCAAGAAAAACGTTAATTTGAATAATTAATGGATATGCATGGAGTATAATATATCTTTCAAAATATAAATATAAACAACTTGGGTTATTCTAATATTTAGTTAGATATATCAATATTTCTAATGGAAAATCCATATATTCCATTAAGATATCCTACACATCCCATTTGACATTTTTATTTGTTTAATTATTGATGTTTGGGTATTAAAAAAACTTACCCATGTCACTTATTATATTATATATATATAATGATAAAATTAGAAGAAAACTATAATAATGGATCTTCTCTACTTCAAAGATTGCAGAGTTTTACTGTTAGTTAGTTGCTGTCTTGCTGGGCAACAAGCTTTTGTGAGATACGAAATAGAAATATTAAAAAACAAAAAGAAATTGAATGGTTGGGTAAATTAAATTAGTAGGCTGCTGCCTGCCGGGACATTTTTTGTTCCTTATCAACCAAACCATTCTCAAACAGAAACAGTTGACCTTCGCTCAGACTTACTACTTATGAACAAGGTTGGGAACAATTGACACCATTATCATCAAGGCCACCAACACTGGGATAACAAGATCCTACTAAAAATGGCTACAAGTTATGACATTAATTGTTCTTCTTAATTACCACTAATAGTGAATTAAATAAAAAAAAATTAACAATGTTGGGTCATGTGGCATAATTTGTCGTATGATAGATAGCCCAATTCTACCATCAACTTGCCAATACCTCAATTAAGATTTTTTTTTATTTTATTTTTTTTTATTTACATAGGTGGGAAGAACAAAGATAAAGAGTTACAGGGCCCTTGACCAAATGAGATTCATGGCATCAGCTGGTAATAATGATGATAGTCCCTCTGGAGGTTCATTAAAATGTGCAAGTCTAATTCCAAATCATCAAAATGGGTAACTAATCGATCGGCACATTAAGATCTTTTAAGTCTGAATACTTCTTCGGTTTTATTTTCACTTTGTGTTTTTTGTTTCCATTTTAACCAATGATATTTTCATGTTGTATTTGACCTAAGAATTCTTTTCAAATTAAGAGTATGAAAAATTAAAATCCTTCAAAAAGTAGGCATTCGACTGGAGGTGGATCAATTTAGCTGGGCTCAAGGCCCAAATTTGAGCTTATTGGTCTTTTTCTAGCCTAACTTAAAAAATCTAGAAAGTTGTTTCCTGGGCTCTTCTTTTGGACTTGAGACAAATGGTTCCTGGATCTCCTTGGTCTTCTTAGATCAGCTAATCGTTTTCACCTTTTCTAGTTTCTACTATCTTTTCTCATTGATATATACTAATTTAAATCTTGGTAAAATATTTTTTATTAATTACTATAACAAAAATATAGATGCCACAATTTAAAGAGTTTGAAGAAACTAAATCTTCAAAGGGTTTTCACTTGTTAAACAGAGAAAAAAAAGAGAGAGACTTCATAAAAGTTATTGACATGGTATCTTAATTAGTGCCCATTTGGCCTACCTTAAAACTCTTATGAAAAAGTGCTTCTTGAAAAATCTTCAATTTAGAGCTTCTGGCTTTTAGTTCGAAAACAACTGAAAAACACTTCTGGATTTTCCGTTTGGCTCATTTTAAGCTTTTTTTCAGTAGATAAGCTGTTAAAAAAACTAGGACAAACGGACCTTAATAAGTTGCCACTTATGAACACACATTAGGGAAAAAGAAAAAAAAAAAGAAGAAAGTAAGACACACATAAAGATAAAGTGCAATAGCCGATATGGAAGAAAACCATAATACATCAAAATTCTATATTAATCACTAGATTGGTTGGTTTATCAAATCAAAACAAATAATAATTGAAGCATTTAAACACTCATGGTTTTTTAGTTAATATATGGAAACAAATAAATTTATTGATAATAAAATTTATATCTTGGATTCCACCCAAAAAAAATATATCTTGGAAGTAAGACTTTTATGGAATAATTAACATGAAATCTAATAATAGATAGTTATCATAAATGAGAAATTTATAACATGGAGTACCCAATTTTACTATATTTAGGGTCATAATATTTATAACCCACGTATTAATTTATCAACAAACATGCCCTTATATGCATTTCTTTTTCTTTCTTTTTTGCTACGTAATATGCCAAATTATTAACTCTATCAAAAGTGCCACATCAAACATTGGACTTCTTGGCCTTCCTTCTTTACTTTTTATATTTATTTATTACATTTTGTTTTACCTTATAGCCATTGCCTTACATATATTCTGTAAGTTTAAGCTTTACCTAAATCCTTGAGGAAGCGTAGAAGAGTGGAGAAACTCCCAATTCCAAACTCCTTTTTTTATTAAAAGGAAAAAAGAAAAAATAAAATTATTTTCTTTTTCTCCAAACAGGTCCTTATTTAAAAAGGCCAAATCCCCTGCCCCAAACAATATTTCCACACCAAATTATCTTTCCCTGTCCTAGTATATTTATTTATTTTTTCTCTTCTCTACATTAAAAAGAAAACTTTAATAAATTATAATCAGCTGAAAAAGCTTGGAAGAAAAAACGACCCATAATCTCTGCAATGGCGAGACCTAACCAAGAAGCAATCGAGACTTTCATAAGCATCACCGGGGCACCGGAAGCGGTTGCCATAGAAAAGCTTGAGGTAGTTTTCGCAAACTTTTTTTTTTTAATTTTAAATTCTATTAAATGTGAATTTAATTTAATTTCTTTTCTTTTTAGTGTTATTTTTGAATTGGTTTCTGATTATAGGGTAATCAATGATCGGGTGATTGCTTAATTTGGTATAAATTAGGGTTTCTTATGCTTTGCATTGTTGATTTACTTTGCTGATTATCGTGTGATTCGTTTGCTGAAGATAATTGAAGTTTTATTGGTTCCAATTTGATTGGGTTTTTACTGAATGACTATAATCAAGGGCTATTTTGAGGTTTTGAGGAATTATCTGAATAGTTTCTTTTCTTTTTCTTATCAATTAGTTGCTATATGGGTATGCAACTTATATTAGTCAAATCAAGTAGCTTAGAAATTAAAGGATTTTGGATTGTTGACTGGACACCGAAAAGGGAAATAAATGATGGAAGAGATATGGTTGTAAATGTTTTGGAATTTGAAGTTGTGTGTATATCATGGTTTTAGATATATGCAACGTTGATAAGTGATAATGTCTTGTTTCTGTGAACCTCTATTGTTAGCCATGAAGCTCTTATGGAGGCACACTGAATCATGATGCAGCCGGGAGGGGTGCCTTTGAATGTGGTTAGGGATTTAAGAGTCTCCCAGCTCCTGAGTGAGCCCATCCCTCATTTTTAGTGATGATTGAATTAAGGTTTAAATCTAATTAGGAGATTCATAATTTCATAGGCATCACTTTTTGCTTCAGTTTCTTGTTAGATTCTTTTGAAGACAATTACTTGATGATGAATTATGTGGAAAAGCCACTTATCATGATCAAGTTAGCTTCTTGCTGTGTTACAATTTTTGATTTGCTGCATCTATTCCTAAAATGGAGTTAGATATGTGCATTTGTCACTCATCTATTAATCATTTTGCTTGCAATCAGGAGCATGGCGGTGATCTCAATGCAGCTGTAAATGCACATTTCAGCGAAGGAGATAGAAACAAGTTTGTTCATTTGTGCTATTCCTTTTTTTATGATTAACATGCCTCTGTTTATAGCTTTATTTTAATTTCTTTGTTCCTGTTTCCAGCACACAGCGAAGCTCAACAGTAGTTCCCGTAGATGATTCTATGGATATAGATGATCCAGTTGAAGTTTTACCAGATAGGCCAGCCCCACCGCTTTTCCCACCATCCCAAACATTGGATCCATTCTCACTTCTTGATCCAAACTTCCGTAGAAGATTCTTTGATGGTACCTCTAATATTACAACTCGTGACCCATTTGTTACGCATCCAAGAGAGGTGAGAGAAGTGCCAATTGAGGTTAAAGATAGCAATGTGCCATCTGGTCCTTCTGGCCATGCTCCTTCCATTGTAGATGTCTCTGAAACTGCACTAGCACATGGCTCAAATACCCATGAGACCGTTATTATTGATGAAGTAGATGAGGATTCAACTGTGCAGTCAGAACGGCAGAACAATAACTCTAATGACCGACGTGTCACTCCTAGTGCTCCTGCCTATGATAATTTGCCAGACTATGGCAATGACATTGAAGAAGAAATGATTAAAGCTGCTATTGAAGCTTCCAAACTGGATGTTGAGGTAAGTTTATAAACAGGTGCTTCTAGTGTGATTCTGATCTGGTGTTCGTCCTTCTTGTAGTTGGCCTAAATGTTCAATTTACAGACTTTTCATGTTTGTGCAGGAGTTAAGTGATCCTGTGCCTCGGCACAATCAGTCTCATTTAGAGGATGCTGAACTTGCAGAAGCAGTTTCATTGTCTTTAAAGGTTTGTGTGCACTAGTTGTTCAGATAATGTTTCCTATAATCATCTCTTGTTGTGCTTAACATGAACAAATTCAGACAGCGGAGCAAGAGAAGGCATTGCGTGAAAAGGGTTTGTCTGGCGGAGCATCAGAAGTAGAAGCTTCTAAACCAGCTGAATTGAACTTGGAGAACATGGTAGCCTCAAATGGGAGGTACATCTCATTCTCACTGGCTTAGCGTTAGGCAGAGTATTTTTCTGTTCTGAGATGAACCTCTTTGAGTCAATGGGTTCTTTCTTCATTTTATGGCTGTACTGAAGTAAATCAATATAGGTTGGAGGTCGGAAGTTCTTCTGCCCGTGATGAAGATGAAGATGTGGAGGAGCAGCCTCTAGTAAGGCACAGGTCCAGACAGACATCATCTACCTCAGGGGAGTCTGCAAAAGAGGTTGGAGTTGTTGAGTCTAGCTCACCATCAAGTCCTGGACAGCAAGACATAGGCAATCACCCACCAAGCAATGGGAATGCCTTCCCTGATGAGGTCTAATCCTTGCATAATCTCTTCTTCATTCTCTTCCATATATTTACCCAGGTCATTTTCTTCAAACTAACGCCCTTAGCCTACACTCTTGACTAAAATAAATTTTGGATCTTGCTTTTTATTAAATTGTAGTGGGGAGGCATTTCTTCTGAGGAGCATGATGAGGCAGTCATGCTTGAGGCTGCAATGTTTGGTGGAATCCCTGAAAGTGGATATCGCTTTCCGTATGCACCTCATCACTTCATGCGACCTGAGGGCCCCGCCCCCTACCCCTGGCGTGCTCCCCGTCCACCATCACCCTCTTTGGCAGCTCAACGCTTGATACGGGAACAGCAGGTTAGTCTTTTTTGTCATCTTGACTTAAGCATATAGGTTTCAATCCCCAGTAACTGTCTTAACAGTTGCCTGCGTACATGCTGTATTCAGGATGATGAGTATCTTGCATCATTGCAAGCTGACAGAGAAAAAGAGTTGAAGGCAATGCAGGAAGCTGAAGCTCGTCGTTTAGAGGAGGAAGCAGCTAGAAGAGCTGCACGTGAAGAAGAACAACGGAAAGAGGAAGAACTTCGCAGGAAAATGGAGGAGGAACAGGTATTGTTAGTTATTGTTCTGTGATCATGGTAAACCTAGCTGGTAACAAGGTATCCATTTATTAAGGAAGATGATATTTTCTTTTTTGTGTCTTGATTTCAGTAGGTAAAGTGTGAGTTTCTGGCAATAAGCCCATTTATTACCAGTTTGCATATAAGTTTATATGATATGATTATAACTTACCAGTTAATTTATAGGGGAGGCAAATCAAACTGGTAAAGCTCGAACAAATGTTCTCATCCTCATTGTTACCTTTATTATTCCAATCATACCATGGATTTATTAGTGGAGATGATATAAATTTCATTTTTATCTTTCAGATAATTTAGGAATTTCTCTACTAATAAATGTAATTATTCATCTCTTTTGCTGCTTTCCCATGCAATCAACACAAAATCATGCTTATTTACTCCATTTACACTTTGTGCATATTATAGTACTCACTGTAGAGATATAGTTTTTTGGTTCTGAATTCCATCAATTTTCGTTCTTTCCCGCAGGAATGTGAGAGGCAATTAGCGGCTAAAGAAGCTTCTCTGCCTCAGGAGCCAGCAGTTGATGAGGAAAATGCCGTAACACTTCTTGTGCGAATGCCAGATGGCAGTCGAAGGGGTCGTCGGTTTCTTAAGTCTGACAGGCTGCAGGTAAAAAAGTTTGTAAAGAAGAGTTCACTTCTGTTGCTTTTCTTTGTGCATGCTTAATAGTGGCCTGATTTTGGTTTGCTTGCAGTCTCTCTATGACTTCATAGATATCGGTAGAGGAGTCAAGCCAGGGACTTATAGATTGGTAAAAATTTTCGTTCTTAAGCATTTTGCCAAGTTGCATCTTCTTATTGGCTTTCTGACCATTCTAGATGATTTACATAGTTCATTTTTCATTATAAAAAAAATCGCTTTTTGCCTTTCAGAATACTGAATATGTGTCATTTTAACAGGTGCGGCCATACCCAAGGCGTGCTTTCAGTGATGGAGAGAGCAGTTTGACACTGAATGAAGTTGGCTTAACAGGCAAACAAGAAGCCCTATTTCTGGAGTTGATATAGTAGACTCTTAACTCCAAAAGGAATCTCTTAGAAAATTACTCTAGAATTTTAGTTTATTGAAATATGAAGAAATACATGAAGTTATGGAATTTCTTAAGGGTTTGTGTTTGGTTGAAAATACCTGGAAATTTCTGGGGGAGGATACAATTGAATCTGACTGATCATGGTCAGTATTTGCTTTTGTTGGTGGTGTTCAATTGGTTGAAGGGAATGTTTTGTACATATATGTAGTGATTTATAATTACTAAGTATTAAATTGGTCAGATTACTTCTTGTGAAGCCACATTAAATCATGTCTCTCTTCTTTCTGCTTTCATCACATTCTTATGGATGGATTTGAGAGGACATTTGCACCCCCACTCGGCCCACAGGACCACAGCTATAGGATGGTAATTGGTAAATAGTTAATAGTTAATACCCATATGATTATTTCAAAGCTATTTTATTTTTACCTCACAGAAATGGACAATTTTCTTAAGATGCCATCAAAATTCTACCAAATTAGCAATAAAACATCTTCATTAGGCATGCTAATGGCAAAAGTTTCCAAACTATGCATCATTCCATAGCTAGAAAAAGTAATTTATTTAAATGAGCAAAAAAAGTATAATTTATTTCAGGTTTTAAGTTTTAACCGTTGAAAACTTGAAATATACTCAACTACCAAGTGGGTTCAAAAATTACTTTGTCAAGGGTATATTATCATTGTGAGTATTTTTTTTACCTTTCGTTACAAATTTCTTTTTCACCTCCTCCAAATTCACGTTAACTTTAATACTTTTCCAGTTTTTTTCTTGTAACCTGTCTCTACTTTTCCAGATCCTTTCAGGTATTTGTGGGTCTTTACCAAACAAACGTAAAGATAAATAATTAGAAATACCTACCCTTTGTCATCCTCGGCCAACTCAGATAATTGACCAGAATGTCCCTACCAAATCCAGCGTGGCAGCATGTTATTGGTCACATAATAGACAAAAAACTCACCAACTTTGACTAAGATAAGCTAGTCAAAGCTCACTTAATAGACTAAACTGGGATTAAAACCCTCTAATGGCGGCTGAACGTGCGCCACGTGTTCTCAATTAGTACTATCTTTAACATTGACAGGTTAAGGAAGTTAAATGATGCTGATTTTCATAAAAGGACAAAACAAAAAGTGAAAAAAAAAAGAAAGGAAAAATAATTGTACTGTGTGACCCAACGGTCAAGTGAACGGGTAGCAGGAGACACGCACGTGCAAACCACGTGAGCATCCACACTCTCCTGAAGAGATTTATTTTTTTGGCACCAAACAAAAAAAAGAAATTCAGTAAAAAAAAGGATTTTTTATTTTCCTTTTCACCAAAAAAAAATTCACAGCGTTTCCGTACACCTAACTCCCTTCCCCTGTTTCCCTCTCCAACGGTCATATTTCACCGACAACCCCCCAACGGTCACTAAGACTATTATTCTCCATCGTTAGATCTCAAAATCCAACGGCTAAAGGAAAACGAAACTTCCTTAGTCTTCTCAAACTACCCCCTTTACAAGCTCTGCAATCGTATTTTTCCCCCTTTGAAATGAATCCCAGGAACCAAAAAAAGAAAAATTAAAGAAAAGATAATGATAGAGACGTGAAGGTGAAAGTGGGTAGTAGTAGCCAGGGGGTGTAGAGTAGAATACTATAGTAAGTAGGGACTTAGGGGGAGTAGTAGAAAGAGAGTTAAAGAAGAAGAAGAAGAAGAATGGTGTTCAAAAAAATAGTAAAAGCCATTAGCTTTACTTAGTATTATAAAGAAGAAGTATATAAAAACACAAGCTTTTTCTGGTTTATGGTTTTTTCGGGTAGTGAGCACTTTTGGGGGATTTCATGATGTTTGTTTTAGTTTAGTTGGTTTTGAAAGGTGGGGATTTTGAGTAATTGTTTCGCTTCAGTTTCAGCTATACCATGGAGTTGTTGCCAATCTCAAGAGCTGACATGGGTTGCAAAGTTTTTCAGAATTTGAAGTACAGGTTTGAGAAAGCTTGTGTTTTTGTTGTCTTCAATATTGATGTTGTTCGTTGCATTGTTGATTATAGCCTTTTGGTATGAGTTGTTTGGGAATCCGATGATTGCTTTCTGGTAGATGTTTTAGTTTAGAGATTTCTTAACAAATTCTTTGATTCTTTCTGGGGTGGGAAACAAATTTTTTTTTTTTTTTCATATTCTTTTTAATTCTTCATTGCATACAACACACACATTGTTCATATAGGAACACTTCAAAACAATTGATTTGATTATTCTTTGATTTGTTTCTGTAATTTTCTCATCGGATTCCTTTTTATTTTACTTCTTTTGGGTTTCTTGAAAATTCACACACTCACTTAGAAAATTTGTCTATCTCTCTAGATTTGTTTTTTTTTTCTCAAGTATACATGCAAAGTTTTACATCAACACATAGGATTTTATTATAGATACAAGAAAATTAAAAGACTTCATACATTGCATAGATTCAAAAATTATAGGAACAAAAGAGAGATAGGAAAAAAGTAGAGAAAAAAACAGAACTGGGGTGGGTGAATTGACTGATAAAAGGAACAAAAGAAAGAAAATAGGAAGGTTGTAGAGAAATGTTGGCTGGGTGTTCTAGTTCTACATTGCTGTCACCAAGGCATAGATTGAGGAGTGAAGCATCTGCACAGTTTCAAGCTTGCCATTTCCAGACTTCAATGAGCACACAGAGATTGGACTTGCCATGTAGTTTCTCTCGTAAGGACAACAGTTCAAGGTCACAGCCAATTAGGCCTGTTGGCCTTTCTGTGGAGAAACCAATTGAATCCAAGACCAGTGGGTGTTCTATCAAGCAGAATATCCGGCTGCCGCCTTTGACAACTAGTGCACAAAATCCATTTGAAGGGAGGAGGGAGATCAAAGATGAGTTTTGGGAGAAAGGTAAAAGTTTGAAGAGGTTTGCTGAGCAGGGTTTAATCGATGAGTCGGTCATTAACAGGGCAAAGAGGAAAAAGGGTAGCAGTGATGATGAGGATTCTGGTGATATTCATGAAGGCCGTGGTGATAATTTGAGTTTAGGCCAACTGGGTGCAGGGAGTTTTTGGTTTCAACCAAGTTTCACAGGACAAAATACTCCTCATCAAGTTCCTTTCACTCTTACTTGTTCAGGAGATGAAGAAAGGGTGTGTTTTGTGCCTGGTGAAGTGATCTCACCGCCTTTGCCACCATTGTCAAACAATCCTTGGATTGAATCAGTAATAACTGAGATCACTGATATTGGGGAAAAGGATGTTGAGACAATCCACAGGCCTACAAGGGAAGCTTCAGGATCAAGTACTTCTTCAGAGAGTCATAGCTTGGGACTTCGGTTAAATGAGCAAGGGACAGAACATGAAGTTGGCAATGGTTCAGGGAATCCATACCCGCATGAAGGTGCTAGTTTGGGGGCTAATGAGGAGGAGAACAACCGTGGGGAGCATCAGGGGTTTGAGCTTGTCCACTTGCTTGCGGCTTGTGTTGAAGCAATTGGAGCAAAGAACATTCCTGCTATCAACCATTATATAGCCAAGTTGGGGGATCTTGCTTCTCCTAGAGGAAGTGTTGTAAGCCGTCTGATTGCTTACTACACTGAAGCTTTGGCTCTTCGAGTCACAAGGCTTTGGCCTCATATTTTTCATATCACAACTCCTCGAGAGTTTGACCGGGTTGATGATGATAATGGTACTGCATTGAGGCTTTTGAATCAGGTAAGCCCCATCCCAAAGTTTGTTCATTTCACATCAAATGAGATGATGTTGAGAGCCTTCGAGGGGAAAGACAGGGTTCACATCATAGATTTCGATATCAAGCAAGGGTTACAGTGGCCTAGTTTGTTCCAGAGTTTAGCTTCAAGGACTAATCCACCAAGCCATGTTAGAATTACTGGAATTGGTGAGTCCAAGCAAGAACTGAATGAAACAGGAGACAGGCTCGCAGGGTTTGCTGAGGCATTGAATTTGCCTTTCGAGTTCCATCCAGTTGTGGACAGGTTAGAAGATGTGAGGTTGTGGATGCTTCATGTAAAGGAGAGGGAGAGTGTAGCCGTGAATTGTGTGTTTCAGCTGCACAAGACACTTTATGATGGAAATGGAGGAGCACTCAGGGACTTTTTGGGACTTGTTCGAAGCACAAACCCAACAGTGGTCATCATGGCAGAGCAAGAAGCTGAGCATAATGTTTTCAGCTTAGAAGGAAGAGTTACCAATTCATTGAGATACTACTCTGCCATATATGACTCAATTGATTCAAGCCTTCCCTCGGAGAGCCCAGTTAGGATCAAGATAGAGGAAATGTTTGCACGGGAGATCAGGAACATCATTGCTTGCGAAGGAAGCGACAGGTTTGAAAGGCATGAGAGTTTTGAGAAGTGGAGGAAGTTGATGGAGCAAGGAGGGTTCAGATGCATGGGGATTAGTGAGAGGGAATTGCTTCAGAGCCAAATGCTATTGAAGATGTACTCCAGCGAGAACTACAGCGTCGACAAGCAAGGGCAGGAGGATGGTGCAGCAGCAGTTACTCTAAGTTGGTTAGATCAGCCACTTTATTCAGTCTCAGCTTGGAAACCGGTTGATGTTGCAGGCAGCTCATCCTCATTTTCTCAGCCAAGTTGATTGTTGCAGATTACTTTTTCTTTCCATACATACACCAACTCTTTTGATTCCATTCTTGTTGCATACAGAAACCGACACAGAGGAAAAAAATTCTTTGTAGGTAGAGAAATCTGTCATTATTCTTTCATTCTTTTCTTGCAGATAAGATTGGTCAGTCTAGTTTCAGAATCATTTGTGTTATGAATACAGTTAGGCTTCATACAGAGTCAGTTCTTTTTCTTTCCATTGGCAGATTTTAGATTTCAGTCTGTATTTCATTTCATTTGGTGTTTATTCTTTCATTCTTTATGTATCATGAAATTCTTTATAGCAGTCATTTCATTTGTTGAAGATTTATCAGAATTATGAACAATGTAGTTGGAAATCAATCATCATTTATAAAAGAATTTCTTTGATTTGTGTTCTTTCCTCAATTTTCTACATTGCTACTTAGTATACTTACCCAAAGCATTTGCAAGTGACAAGGCAAAGCCCAAAATCCCATTGTGACCCGAAGCTCATAGTTTAAGATTTTGGCCTTTGGGACAAACAAAAAGAGATATGACCCATTGTTGAAAAGGTTGACATTGTTCCAAACACTACTCTCTTTTCGATCAAAATATTTAAGATTGAAGAGTTAAATTCAATGTTCTAAACTACACATCCCCATCGTTTAACCGCTAATGTCTTTATCAAATAATTAAGTCATAATAATGCAATTTACATCAGCTCTTGCAATTTGTCAATGACGGTCACCATCTTCTTTCTCACCACCATCGAATTTAGTGAATACTTTGTTTTTGCTTGAAGAATTATAGAAAAACCAAACACTTTTTTTTATATAATAATATTATGGTGGTCGAACATGTTTGCTTTTGTAAGCCTTCAAACTTGTGAACCTAATCTATCTTTGTCTTCGATATACACACGAAAGTGCTAATAACTGTCAAATTGATTTGATTATTAAGATGATTTTTTCTCTTTTCAATTTTGGTCCACTCAAATTGAGTGGAAGTGTGGTCTTTGCAATTACCAACAATATTTTCCTATAAGTTTGCGGCTCTCAACAATTGCTCGCACCATTTGCAAGCGCCCATTTCATCAATTAATTAGCGTCATTTATATATGTTTATAAAACTTGATCAAGTTTCATTTTTCTTGATCTCAAAAAAAAAAAAAGTTTCATTTTTCTTAATGTAAAAATCAATTTTAAAAACACCTCTTGATCCGGGCCCTAACTCAGTTTTCAATGTTTTTTTTGGCCCCAAGACTTCTTGACATAACTATATTCATCTAACCAAATCTCAGCCAAATTGGGTTTAAGGATTTGATTTTACGATCATCAGAATCATGTTTCGATTTAATCAGAAATTAATTCGGAAAGATATAGGAAAATCGATATTAGAAGCGTGAAAAACCCTTCAATATTTTTGGCATTGAATTATACATAGTCTATTAGTGTTTTGGCCAAAGATTGTGAAAAAAAATCTTTTGGGTCAATTTTTGTAAAATTTTAGCCGAAATCGTATATTGACCATCACGTTTTTAGGCTAAAAACGCGTTCCGGGGCCCCGACACAGTTTCTAATGATTTTTGGCCTCGAGACTCCTTGACATATCTATATTCATCTAACCAAATCTCAGCCAATCTGGATTCAAGGATTTGATTTTACGAGCATCAGAATCATATTTCGATTTAATCAAAAATTAATTCAGAAACATATAGGAAAATCGATATTAGAATCGTCAAAAATTTTTCAATATTTTTGGTGTTGAATTATACATACTCTATAAGTTTTTTGGCCAAAGATTATGGAAAAAATCTTTCGGGTCAAGTTTTGTAAAATTTTAACCGAAATCGTGTACTTAACATCACGGTTTTTTGCTAAAAACGCATTTCGGGGCCCCGGCTCAATTTTCAACGATTTTTGGCCCCGAGACACCTTGAAATATATATACTCATCCAACCAAATCTCAGCCAAATTGGATTTAAGGATTTGATTTTACGATCATCAGAATCACGTTTTGATTTAATCAGAAATTAATTCAGAAAGATATAGGAAAATCGATATTAGAAGCGTGAAAAAACCTTCAATATTTTTGGCATTGAATTATACATAGTCTATTAGTGTTTTTGCCAAAGATTGTGGAAAAAATCTTTTGGGTCAATTCTTGCAAAATTTTAGCCGAAATCGTATCACGTTTTTTAGCTAAAAACGCGTTCAGGGGCCCCGACTCAGTTTCTAATGATTTTTGGCCTCGAGACTCCTTTGACATATCTATATTCATCTAACCAAATCTCAACCAAATTGGATTTAAGGATTTGATTTTACGAGCATCAGAATCATGTTTCGATTTAATCAGAAATTAATTCGAAAACATATAGGGAAATCGATATTGGAATCGTAAAAAATCCTTCAATATTTTTGGCATTGAATTATTCATATTCTATAAGTTTTTTGGCCAAAGATTGTTAAAAAAATATTTCGGGTCAATTGTTGCAAAATTTTAGCCGAAATCGTATACTAACCATCACGATTTTTTGCTAAAAACGCATTTCGGGGCCTCGGCTCAGTTTCTAATGATTTTTGGCCCCGAGACTCCTTGACATATCTATATTCATCTAACCAAATCTCAGCTAAATTGGATTTAAGGATTTGATTTTACGAGCATCAGAATCATGTTTCGATTTAATCAGAAATTAATTCGGAAAGATATCGGAAAATCGATATTAGAAGCGTGAGAAACCCTTCAATATTTTTGGCGTTGAATTATATATATTCTATAAGTGTTTTGGCCAAAGATTATGGAAAAAAGCTTTCGGGTCAATTTTTGCAAAATTTTAAACGAAATCGTGTATTAACCATTACGGTTTTTGGCAAAAAATGCGTTACGAGGACCAGGCTCAGTTTTCAATAATTTTTGGCCCTGGGACTCCTTGACATATCTATATTCATCAAACCAAATCTCAGCCAAATTGTATTTAAGGATTTGATTTTACGAGCATCAGAATCATGTTTCGATTTAATTAGAAATTAATTCGGAAAGGTATAGGAAAATCGATATTAGAAGCGTGAAAAACCCTTCAATCTTTTTGGCTTTGAATTATATATATTCTATAAGTTTTTTGGCCAAAGATTGTGGAAAAAACTTCCGGGTCAATTTTTGCAAAATTTTAGCCAAAATCGTGTACTCTATAACGGTTTTTGGCTGAAAACGCGTTCCGGGGCCCTGGTTTAGTTTTCAAAGATTTTTGGGCTCGAGACTCCTTGACATATCTATATTCATCTAACCAAATTTCTGCCAAATTGGATTTAAGGATTTGATTTTACGGGCATTACAAACATGTTTCGATTTAATCAGAAATTAATTCGGAAAGATATAGGAAAATCGATATTAGAAGTGTGAAAAACCCTTAAATCTTTTTAGCATTGAATTAAATGTATTCTATAAGTGTTTAGGCCAAAGATTGTGGAAAAAAATTTTCGGGTCAATTTTTGCAAAATTTTAGCCGAAATCGTGTACTAACCATAACGGTTTTAGGCTAAAAACGCGTTCCGGGGCCATGGCTCAGTTTTCAATGTTTTTTGGCCCCAAAAGTTGTTGACATAATTATATTCATCTAAGCAGATCTCAGCCAAATTGGATTTAAGGATTTGATTTTACAGGCAACAAAATCATATTTCGATTTAATCAAAAATTAATTCGGAAAGATATAGGAAAATCGATATTAGAAGCGTGAAAAACCCTTCAAAATTTTTGGCGTTGAATTATACATAGTCTATTAGTGATTTGGCCAAAGATTGTGGAAAAAATCTTTTGGGTCAATTTTTGCAAAATTTTAGCCGAAATCGTGTAATAACCATCACGTTTTTCTAGGCTAAAAAACGCGTTCCGGAGCCGTGGCTCAGTTTCTAATGATTTTTGGCCCCGGGACTCCTTGACATATCTAGTTTCATATAACCAAATCTCAGCCAAATTGGATTTAAGGATTTGATTTCACGAGAATCAGAATCATGTTTCGATTTAATCAGAATTTAATTCGAAAACATATAGGAAAATCATTATTGGAATCGTCAAAATTCCTTCAATCTTTTTAGCGTTGAATTATACATATTCTATAAGTGTTTTGGCCAAAGATTGGTGAAAAAAATCTTTCGGGTCAATTTTTGCAAAATTTAAGCCGAAATCGTGTACTAACTAACACGGTTTTTTTGTTAAAAACGCGTTCCGGGGCCCCTGCTCAGTTTCTAATGATTTTTGGCCCCGAGACTCCTCGACATATCTATATTCATCTATCCAAATTTCAGCAAAATTAGATTTAAGGATTTGATTTTATGAGCATCAGAATCATGTTTTGATTTAATCAGAAATTAATTCGGAAAGATATAGGAAAATCGATATTAGAAGCGTGAAAAACCCGTCAATCTTTGTGGCGTTGAATTATACATATTCTATTAGTGCTTTTGCCAAAGATTGTGGAAAAAATCTTTTGGGTCAATTTTTGCAAAATTCTAGCTGAAATCGTGTACTAACCATCACGTTTTTATGTTAAAAACGCGTTGTGGGGCCCCAGCTCAGTTTCTAATGATTTTTGGCCCCGAGAGTCCCTGACATATCTATATTCATCTAACCAAATCTTAGCCAAATTGGATTTAAGGATTTGATTTTACGATCATCGAAATCATGTTTCGATTTAATCAGAAATTAATTCGGAAAGATATAGGAAAATCGATATTAGAAACGTGAAAAACACTTCAATATTTTTGGCATTGAATTATACATAGTCTATTAGTGTTCTGGCCAAAGATTGTGGAAAAAATCTTTTGGGTTAATTTTTACAAAATTTTAGCCAAAATCGTGTACTAACCATCACGGATTTTTGCTAAAAACGCGATCCGGGGCCCCGGCTAAGTTTTCAATGCTTTTTGGCCCCAAGACTTCTTGACATAACTCTATTTATCTAAGCAAATGTCAGCCAAATTGGATTTACGGATTTGATTTTACGAGCATCCGAATCATGTTTCGATTTAATTAGAAATTAGTTTGGAAAGATATAGGAAAATCGATATTAGAAGCGTGAAAATCCCTTCAATCTTTTTGGCGTTGAATTAAATATATTCTATAAGTGTTTTGGCCAAAGATTGTGTAAAAAAATCTTTCGGGTCAATTTTCACAAAATTTTAGCCAAAATCGTGTACTAACCATCACGGTTTTTTGGCTAAAAACGCGTTCTGGGGCCTCAGCTCTGTTTCTAATGATTTTTGGCCCCGAGACTCCTTGACATATCTATATTCATCTAACAAAATCTCTGCCAAATTGGATTTAAGGATTTAATTGTACGGGCATTACATTCATGTTTCGATTTAATCAGAATTTAATTCGGAAAGATATAGGAAAATCGATATTAGAAGCGTGAAAAACCCTTCAATGTTTTTGGAATTGAATTAAATATATTCTATAAGTGTTTTGGCCAAAGATTGTGGAAAAACGTTTCGGGTCAATTTTTGCAAAATTTTAGCCGAAATCGTGTACGTTTTTGGCTAAAAATGCGTTCCGGAGCTCCGGCTCAGTTTTCAATGATTTTTGGCCCCGAGACTCCTTGACATATCTATATTCATCTAACCAAATCTCGGCCAAATTGGATTTACGGATTTGACTTGACGAACATCAGAATCATGTTTCGATTTAATCAGAAATTAGTTCGGAAAGATATTGGAAAATCGATATTAAAAGCGTTAAAAACCCTTCAATATTTTTGGCATTGAATTATACATTTTCTATAAATGTTTTGGCAAAAGATTGCGGAAAAAATCTTTCGGGTCAATTTTTGCAAAATTTTAGCCAAAATCGTGTACTAACCATCACAGTTTTTTGGCTAAAAAAGCATTCCGGGGTCCCGGCTCAGTTTCTAATGATTTTTGGCTCTGAGACTCCTTGACATATCTATATTCATCTAACCAAATCTCTGCCAAATTGGATTTAAGGATTTAATTATACGGGCATTACATTCATGTTTCGATTTAATCAGAAATTAATTCGGAAAGATATAGGAAAATCGATATTAGAAACGTGAAAAACCCTTCAATCTTTTTGGCGTTGAATTAAATAAATTCTATAAATGTTTTGGCCAAAGATTGTGAAAAAAACTTTCGGGTCAATTTTTGCAAAAATTTAGCCCAAACTGTGTACTAACCATCACGGTTTTTGGCTAAAAACGCGTTCCGAGGTCCCGACTCAGTTTTCAATGTTTTTTTTGGCCCCGAGACTCCTTGATATATCTATATTTATCTAACCAAAATGTCAGCCAAATTGGATTTAAGGATTTGATTTTATGAGCATCAGAATCATGTTTCGATTTAATCAGAAATTAGTTCGAAAACATATAGGAAAATCGATATTGGA